>JAGVVM010000244.1:0-87824 GCA_019149425.1 Psidium friedrichsthalianum
CCCCACGAGCATTGTCATCTCCTACACCTCTCCAATAGTCTGATAATTCTTTTCAGCCTCCATTGGTGCTACTTGTGTTACCGCTTTAGTGTCCGTTTTTGTTTTTTTCCGTTTTTGTTTTTGTGAATGTTCCTTTTGTCCTGTGTGATTATCGTGCTTCTTTCATGGGTTTTGGTGTGTGCTTCGGCTAAATGTTGTTTGTGTGCTGACTCATTTGGTTAGCTGTGTTTGTCTTCTCGCCATTTTTTTTTTGCCCGTACCTATGCCGTGAATTTAGATTACATGTTTTGCTTACGTTGTGTATGTTGTTTTATGAGCTGTTAATGCTAGTGTACGTTATTGTGTTGTCCTGTTGACATTTATAGACTTACACCCTCGCTTAAAATCCGCCTAATGGGTGTGATTGGTGTGGTTTTTTTCGTCGAAATGATATTGTTTGTTTTAAGATCTTTGATTGTTGCTATTTGTCTGTGTTGGTTGTTTTTGGTAATTGTGTGAATTGGAATGAGTTTATTGTTTCGTGTTTGTTTTGTTGTGTCCTTTAGTTTTCATTGCTATTTTGTGTGCCTGCTTTAGGTTTGTGTTTTTGTGCTTGTTGAATTGTTTAGTGTTTAAGATTGTGATTTTTTGTGTGTGTTTTTGAAAACTTTTGTCCTGTTGCTTTTGATGATCCTGAGTGTTTGTGGTTTGCTTGGGGATTCTTCGTGTATGTTGTTTTTTGCCTTGCACATTGCTTCCCCCTATTTGATATCCGTGACGCACGCTTCATTTTTGTTTTCCGTTTGTCTGTGTGTTACGTTGTGGTTGTTTTTTTTTGTGTTGTATGTGTGATGTTTGTGTTTCTTATGTGTGTTGTTGTGTTGTGTTGTTGTTGTATGGTGTTTGTTGTTGGTTTGTTTGTTGTGTTGTGATGTTTGTTGAATTTGTGATTTGTTTTGTTCTGTTGTGAATGGTGTGTTTGTGTGTCGTGTGTGATTGTTTCGATTCTTTTTTTTTTGAATGTTGATTTTGTTTTTTTTGTTTGTTGTGTTGTGTTTTTTGGTCCTTTTTATGTTGGTGTGTTGTGTTCTGGTGTTGTTTGTTTTGGGGTGGGTTGTTCTTTTGTGTGTGTATTGTGTTATGTTTGTTTGTATGTTGTTTGTTGATGTTGTTATTTGAATTTGTTTTGGTCGTGTTGTTTTCTGTGATTTTATAGGTGTTTGTTTGTCGTGTGGGTTTGGGTTTGTGGTTTTTTTGTTTTCTTTTTGTTTGATGTGAGTTGAATGTGTGTTTGTATGTCGGGTCGTTTTTGTTGAGGTCGTTGTTTTTTGATGTTGATGAATGTTTTTTGTGTTTGTGTTTTTTTTTGTTGGATTTGTGTTGGTTGAATGTTGTTGGATGTGGTTTTTTTTGTGTTTTTTTTGAATTGACTCTGTTGTGTGTGATTGTTTTTTGTTTTTGGATGTTGAACTTGATTGTGTTTGTGTTTTTTGTTATTTTTTGTTTTTTTTTGATGTTTTGTTGCTGTTTTGTTTGTGGGTGTGTTTATTCTGTGTTGGTTTTTGTGTGTGTGGGTGTTGTTGCTTTTGTTGTTTTGTATGTTTGTGTGACTTTGGTGTTCTTGAATTTTTGTGTTGTTTCTTTCTTTGTTGTTGTTGTGTGGTGTATTTTGATGTGATGGGCTTGTGTTGTTGATGTGATTGTTTTTTGTGTTTGTCGATTTGTTGTGTGCTGATTGGTGTTTGTTTTTTTTGAAATTTTTTGTATTTTGTCTTTTGACTTGTTTTGAATGTGTTGTGTTTTTTGTTTGTGTTGAATTGTTTTGTTGGTTGTTTTTGTTTTATGTTTGATGAATTGTTTTGTGTGTTTTATGAACTTGTTGTTGTTTTTTGTTTGGTTTGCCTGTGTTTTTTTGTGGTTTGGCATTTTGTGTTGTTAGTTTGTCGGTTGTTCTGTTTGATTTGTGTGTTTTTTTGATTGTGTTGTGTTGTTTGTGTGTGGATGTTGTTTGGAGGTGTCTTGTGTTGAACTTTTTGTTTTGGGTGTTGATTTTTTCCTTTGGAATTCTTGTAGCGCGTGTTTTTTGATTTTTTGGTTTTTGTGTTTTGGTTTTTTATTTTTTTGATGTTTTTTTGTGTTTTTGGGTGTGTTTTGTGTGTTTTTTGTGCTGTGTGTTTTGTTCGTTGTGTTGTTTTGTGTGGTTTGGTTTTGTGTGTGTTGTTGATTTGTGTTGTTGTGTGTTTTGTGTGATTGTTTTTTGTTTGTTTTTGTTCTTTGTTTTGTGTTTGTTGTTTTTTGAAATTTTTGGTGTTTTTTTGTGTTTTGTGGTTGATTTGTTTGTTTGTGTTATGTGTTGTTGTGGTGTGATGTTGTGTTGTTGTGAATTTTTGCTTGTGTTTTGTTGTGTGTTGTGTGTTGTTGGTGTTTATGTTCGTATGGTGAACTTGTGTGGTTTGTGTGTGTTGCTTTGTGAATTTTTATGTGGTTTTAGTTTGTTTTTTTGTCTTGTGTTGTGTCGATTTGTGTGGTGGTTTGTTTTGTTTTTTTTGATGTTGTTTGTGTTTTGAATAGATGTTTTTGTTTTTTGTTTGTTTTGTTTGTTCGTTTTTTTGTTGGTTTGTGTGGAATTTTGGTGGATTTGTTGTGTGTGTTTGGTGTTGATTTTGTGTCGTTGATTTTGTTTGATTTAGTTGTTTTTTTTGTGGTGTGGGTTTTTGATTTTTTTTTTTTGATTTTTTTTTTCTGTTTGGTGTTTTTGGAAAATGTTTGTGTTGTTTTTATCTGTTTGTTGTTTTGTATTTGGTTTGTTGCCGGGCGTGTTGTTGATTGTGTTGTGATGTTGTTTTTTTGTTGGTTTGATTGATTTTTTTTTTGGTTTTTGTTGTTTCTGAAATGTGTGATTGTTTTGTGGTGTTTGGGGTGTGTTTTTGTTTTTATGTGTGTGTTTTTGTTGATTTGTTGTGTGTGTTTTTTTTCGTTGTTGTGTGAATTTTGTTGTGTTTTTGTGTTGAATTTTTTGCTGTGTGTGTGAACTTTGTGTGTGTTTGATTGTGTGCGTTGATGTCGTGTGTGTGTGTTTGTTTCTGTGTGTTTTGTTCTTTTTTTGATGGTTTTGTGTTTTGTTGTTGTTGATTTGTTTGTTGTTGTGTTGGTCTTTGATGTCTTGTTTTGTTTTTTTTTGTTGTTGTTTAGTTTTGTGATTGTGACATTTTTTGTGTTTGTGTTTGATTGTTTTCTGTGTTTTTTCTTGTGTTTTGTTTGTTGATGTTTTTGTGTTTTTTTTTCTGTTTCTGTTGTTGTTTTGTCTGTGTTGGTGTGCTCGTTTTGTTGTGTTGTGTTGTTGATTCTGTTTTGTTTGTGTGTTTTTTTGTGTTGTGTGTTGGTTGTTTGTGTTGTATTGTGAATCTTTTTGTTTTGTTGTTTTTGTTTTGTTTGATTTTGTTATGTCTTTGTTTTGTTGTTTGTTTGTTGTTGAAATTTGTTTTTGTTTTTTGTTTTGTTTTGTGTGTTTGTGTTGTTGTTGTTTTTTGGTTTTGAAAACTTTTATGTGAATGATCGTGTTGTTATTTTTCTTGAATGTCTGTTTGGTTTGGTGTGTGTGTTTTTGTTTGATTTTTGTGTTGTTGTTGGGTTGTGTTAATTCCCGTTGTGTTTTTTTGTTTGCCTTCCCCCTTCCCATTGTTTTTGGGTGTCGAATGATTGTTGTTGTGTGTTTTTGCTGAGTTGATGTTGTTTTGTTGTGATGTTGTGAATTGGTTTTTTGTTTTGTGTTCTTTTTTGTTGTTTGTTGTTTGTCTGTTTTTTGTGTTGTTATGTGTTGTTTTTTTGATGTTTGTGTTTTTGGGTTGTGAAATTGTTTGATGTTGTGGTGTTTGTTTGTGTTTGTTTTTGTTTGTGTTGATGGTTTTGTTCTTTGTGAAATTTGTGTATGTTTTATGTTTGTGGTGTGTGGTTGTTTGTGATTTTTTTTGATTGTTTGTTTTTGATGGTTGTGTGTCCGTTTTTTTTGTTGGTTGTGTGTTTGTTTGTGTTAGTTGTTCTTTGGTTGAAAATTTTGTGACTTTGTGTTGTTGTTGTTTTGTTTATGTTGCTTTGTTGGGATGTGTTGTTGGATGTGTTTGTGTTGTTTTTGTTTTGGCTGTGTTTTGTTTTTTGTTTTGTGTGTTGTTTTTGTTTTTTTGTGTGTGGAATGTTGTTTTTGTTTTTGTTTTTGGGATTTTTGTGTTTGGTGTTTGATTGATTGACTGACTGTCGTTTGTGTTTTGTTGAAATTAAGAAAACTGCTGAATGTGTGTCGTGGGTTGTGTTTTTGTTCTGTTGTTTTGTTTGTTTGTTGCGTTTGTGGTTTGTGTTTCTTGTGTGTTTTTTTTTGTATGAATTATTTATCTGTGAATTTGTTGTGTTTGCTGGTGTGTTTTGGTTTAATTTGTGTGGTTTGGATGTTATTTTTTTGTGTTATGTGTTGTTTGTTGCTTTTTGTTTAGTGTGTGGTAGTCCTGTTTGTTGTTGGTGTATGTGTGAAATTTGAGTTCGTTGTTTTATATGTTTTTTTGTTGTTGTGTTTCTGCTTTTTTGAATAGTTGTTGTTGGTTGTTTGGTTTTGTTGCTGTTTTTTTTTTTTCTGTTGTGGTGTTTTGGTTGTGTTGTGATTTTTTGTTTTGGTGTAGTTGTTTTTGTTGTTATTGTGTTTTGTCGTTTTGTGTGTTTGTGTGTTATTTTTTGTTGTTTTGTGTGGTGTTATTTTATGTCTGATTGTTGAACTGTGTGAATTGTTGTTGGTTGTTGTGTTTTGTGTTTTTTATCTGGGTTTGTGTTGTGTTTGTGTGTTTTTCGTCTGTGCGTGATTGTTTGTTGGTGTTGAGGTTGTTTTGGGTCGTAGTGGTGTGGTGTTGTTATTGATGTGTGCTGTGGTTTTTTTTGTGTTTTGTGTTTTGTGACTGAATTTGCTGAATGTGTGGTTTGTTTTTTGTTGAATTGGCTTGTTTGTTTTGTGTGTGTGAACTTTTTTTGTGTGTGTATTTTTTGGTGTTTTTTTTTGTGTGTTTGTTTGTGGTCGGTGTGTTGATTGATTTGTTGTGATGGTGTGTGGGTTTGTTATTGTAGGGATTCTGTGTGTTTGATTTTTTGTGTTGTGTTGACGTGTGTTTATGTTTTGTGTGTCTTTTTTTGTTGTTGTGTGTTTTGTGTGTTGGTGTTTTAGGCCAGTGTTTTATTTGTTTTTTTTTTGTTGTTAGATTTGTTTTGTGTTTGGTGTTTTGAATTTGTTGTTTGTGTTTGTTGTTTGTGTGATGTTTTCGTTTTGTTTTGTGTGTTGAATTGGTTTGTTTTGTTTTGTGATTGAATTTGTTGTTGTGTGTTTTTTTGTTTGTGTTGCATGTGTGTTTCTGTGTTTTGAAATGTTTGTTTGTGCTGTTCTTTTTGTGTTGTTTGTGTGATGTGGTTGTTTTTTTGATCGTGGGTGTGTTTTTGTGTGACTTTGTTGGTGTTGTGGGGTGTGTTTTTTGTGGAATGTGTTGGTTTTGTGTGTTTGGGTTTTGTGTGTGTTGTTGTTTGTGATTTTTGTGTGGTGTGATTTTGTGTGCTTAGGGTTTTGTGTTTATTTGTGTTTTAGTTGCTTGTTGTTTGTTTTATGTTTTGGTGTTTGCTGTGTGTTTTTGTTGTGATTTGTGATGTTTGTTTTTGTGGTGTGATCGTTGTTTTTTTGTTTGTGGTTTGTTTTGTGTTGTTGTGTTTTGTGTTAGTTTGTTGGTGATTTGTTTTTGGTTGTTTGTCTGTTGATTTGAATGTTTTTTAGGATGGGTTTATTTTGTGTTTGTTTTGTTTTGTGTTGTTTGTTTATTGGTATTGTTTTCAGATTTTCGTGATTTTTTTTTTGGAATTTTGTGATTGTTTGTTGTTTTTTTGATTGTGTAGGATGTGTTTCTGTTGTTTTGTTGGGTGATCCGTTGGTTGTGTTGTTTACAACGATATAGGTGTTTTTGTTGTTTTGTGTTTTGTTGTGATTGTTGTTTTTTTTGTTGGTTGCTTTATGTGTGATTTGTTTGAAAATTGTGTGTGTGTTTTTAGTGTTATGTTGGTTCTGTTTGTGTTGTGTTAGTTTTTTGTTTCAGTTTTTGTTTATTGGTTTGTTTTTTTGTTGTTTTTTTGTTTGTTTTGTGTT
The DNA here is from genome assembly GCA_019149425.1 of Psidium friedrichsthalianum. Classification (NCBI taxonomy): domain Eukaryota; kingdom Viridiplantae; phylum Streptophyta; class Magnoliopsida; order Myrtales; family Myrtaceae; genus Psidium; species Psidium friedrichsthalianum. The sequence goes on from JAGVVM010000244.1 coordinate 6,140, forward strand.
GTTATTGGATGTTGTGTTTGTGCTTTGATTTTTTAATGTTGTTGATTTTGTTTTAGTGTAGTTGTGTGTTGTGTTTGGTGTTGTTTTTTTTGATTGTTGTTTTTTTTTTGTCATTTGGTTTTTGTCTTTTCCATCGGTTGGTGGTTGAATTTGGTGTTTTTTTGTTGTTTTGTTGTTGTTGTGTGATTCCTTTTGTTGTTTGATGTGATTTGTGTTGTTATTTTGTTGTGTGGTTGATTGTGGTTTGTTTTGTGTTTTTTGGTGTGAAACTGTGTTTTTGGTCGTCTGGTTTGATGTTTTTGAATGAATCTTAGTGTTTCTTTTGGTTGTTTTTGTTGAATTGGTTTGTTTTTTTAGCTTGGTGTTGATGTTTGTTGTGTGTTTTGTGTTTGGTTGTTGGGTTTTTGTTTGTTTTGTATGTTTTTTTGTGAATTTGGTGGGTTTGTTGTTTTTTTTTTGTGTTTTGTTTGTTTTGTGTTGTGTGCGGTTGTGTGTGATGTGTTTGTATGTGTACTGTGGTGTTTTGTTTTATTGTTCTGTTGTGATTGTTTTGGTGTGTGTTGCTTGGGAATGGTTGTGTGGTTTTTCGTAGTTTTTGTTTTTGATAGTTTGCTGTGTTTGTTGTGTTGTTGTGGTTTGTGTGGTTTTGTGTTTGTTGAGTGTGTTTGTTTTTTTGTTTTTTTGATGTGTGTTTGGTGTTTTGATAGTGGTGATTTTTGTTGTGATGTGAATGTGGTCGTTTTGTTTTTTTGTTTTGTGTTGTGATGTACGTTGAATTTGTTGATGGGTTCGTTTTTGTTGTTGAGTGTGTGTGTTGTGTTGTTTGGATTGTTTTGTGTTTTTATTTGTTTTTGTTGTTTTTTTTGTGTTTTATGTTGTGTTGTGTGTATGTGTTGAATTGTTCTTGTTGTTTCTTGTTTTGCTTGTGTTGTTGGTGTGTAGTGTTGCTATTTTTGTGTTTGGTGTGAATTTGTTGGTTGGGTTTGTGTGTGTTCTTTTATTGTGATGTTTTTGTGTTGTTTGTTTTTGGTTTTGTTGTTGTTGTTGTTGTTTTTGGTTGTTGTTGTGTGTTTTGTTTTTTTTCTGTTTTTGTGTTTTGTTTGTGTTTTGTTTTGAATGCTTTTGAATTTCTGATTGTGTCTTTGTGTTGTTTTTGTGGTGTGATTTGTGTCTGTTGTGTGTTTTACTTTTTGTTTTTTTTTTGTTTTTTTGGTTGTTGGTGTTGAGTTTTGATGTTGATAGTTGTGTTTAGTGTTTTTGTTTTTGTTGTGTGTGTTTTGGTTGTTGTGTATGTTTGTGTTTTTGTGTGTTGTTTTTTATGAATGAATGCTGTTGTTTGTTTGTTTATTTTTTTTGTTTTTGTTTTTTGTGTTTTGTTGTGGTGTTTTGAGTGTTGGTTGTTCGTTTTTTGTGTTATTTGTGAAATGTTGTGATTTTGTGTGTTTGATTGTGTTTTGTTTTTATTTTTGTTGTTTGTTTGTGTGTTTTGTTTGTGCCTCCCCCCACATGAATTTTTTTGTGGTGTAGTGTTGATTTGAAATTGTTGTTGTGGTTTTTTTTGTGTGTTTGGATTGGGTAGTTTTTTATTTTGTGAACTTTTGTTTGTGTGTTGTGATTGTTGTGTTGCTGTGTTTTTTGGTGTTCGTGTTTGTTTTGTTTGTGATCTCGTTGTGATGGTGATCTGTTGTTTTTTGTTTGATTTTGTTGAATTGATGTTATGTGTGTTGGTTGTGTTATATGATGTTGACTGTTTTATTGCTACAATGTTGCGTATGGTCTTGTTTACGTTCGTCGTTAGATTTCTGAATATGTTGGAACTCAGTTGTATCGTACTTCCTGAATCACCTCTACTTCTTTGTGTCTTGTGCATGTGAACAGCTTTGTTCTTGTTCTCCGTTTTGTTCGTTCTCGTACTGTTGAAACGTTTTGATGTTGTTGCATGTCATTTGCTCTAAACCTTTTTTGTCGTTTGATGAGCGTTGGTGTTTTTCTTTTGTTTGTTGTATCTGATGGTGTTTGTTGGTTGATGAATGTGTTGGTGTGTTTGATGGTTTTTGAATTGTTGTTTGTGATCGGTTGTGTTGTTAGTTTTGTTGTTTTGTTGTTGTTTGTCTTTTTTGGTTTTGTGTGCTTGATGGTTGGTTTGAATTTTGTGTGTGTTTTGGTGTTTTTGTGTGTTTGTTTTGCTATGTGTTTGTTTGAGTGTGTTTGTTTTTATTGTTTGAATGTTTTTTGATGTTTGGTTTTTGTGTGTTTTTGGTGTTGGTTTGTAGTTTGTTGTGTGTTGTGTGTGAAATGTTGTTTTGTTTCAGGTGATGTTGTGGTGTTTGTGTTGTTGTGGTGTGATAGGTTTGTTTGATTTTGTTTCTTTGTGTTTTTGTTTTTTTCTGTTGTTTGTTTGTTTGATGTGTTTGTTATTTTTGTGTTGTGTGTGTTCGTTGTTGTTTTTGTGTTGTTGTTTTTTTTGTGTTATGTTGTCTGTTTTTTTTTGTCTGTGTATTTTGGTGTGTGTGTTGTGAACAACTGTTTTGTGTGTTTTTGTGTTGGAGTTTGTGTGTGGTGTGTTGCTGTGTTGTTTTGGTTGTTGTTTCTTGTTTGTGGTGTTGTTTGTTGCTGTGTTTTTTGTTGTTTTGTTGTGTTTTTGATTGTTGTTTGATTGAGTGTGTTGTGATGTGTTGTGTTTTGAATTTTTTGTTGTTGTTGTTTTGGTTTGTGTTTTGTGTGTTGTTTGGGTTTGTGAATGTGTGTGTGTGTGTTTGTCTGTGGTTTGGTTTGTTTGTTTTTGTTGAAATGAAATTTTTGTTTTGAACTTTTTTGGTGTGTTGTGTTTGTTTGTTTGGATGTGTTTGAATTTGTTGTGTGTTGTTTGTTTTGATGTCTTGCATGAATGTGTGGTTTGTGTTTGCTGTGTTTGTGTTGATTTGAATTGTTGTTGTTGTTGTTAGTGAAAGGATTTTTTTTTGTTTTGCCCATTGTATTGTATTTTTCTTGTGTGGGCTTTTCTTTTTATATGTTTCTTCGTGCTGTTGCCTCATACCTTTCTCGTGTTACTTGTTATTATGGTGATTTGTCTTTTTTGTTTTGTGTTGTGAATCTGATTGTGGATGTGTTTCTTTTGTTTGTTTTTGTTTTTTTTGTTTTTTTTTTTTGTTCTGTTTCTTTTCTTGTTTTGTGTTGTTGAATTTGATGTTTGTGATGTTTGTGTTTTTTGGTTTGGTTTTGTTTTTGGTGTTGTGAATTTGTGTTGTTTTGTGTGTTGATTCGGGATGACGTGTTGTTGTGTTGGTTCATGTTGATGAATTTGTGGTTGTGTGTCTGGTGTTTGTTTGGTTTGAATGTTTTTTTTTTGTTTTTGTGTGATGGTTGTTGATTTTGGTTGTGTTTTAGTTTTCTGGTTTGTGTTTTTTTTGGTTGATTTGGCTGTGTTGTTTTTGTTGGGTGTTGGTTTTGTTGATGCTTGGTTGTTTGTGTGTTTGTTTTCTTGTGTTGTGTTGTGTGTGTGTTTTTGAATTGTGATTGTGTTCTTTTTGGTGTTTTGTTGTGTTTTTGTTTTGTTTATTGTTGTTGTATTTGGTTTGTTGTGTATGTTGTCGTTTTTTTTTTGTGTTGTGTTTTGTTTGTGTTTTTGTGTGTGTTTTATGTTTGTGTGTGTTGTTGTGTGTTTGTTTTGTGTTTTTTTTGTGCTGCTTGTGTTTGTCGTGGTGTTATTTTTTGGATTTGTTAGTGTTGTGGTTTTTGTTTTGTGTTGTTGTTTTTGTTGTTTTGTTGGTTTTGTGTGTTTTTGTGATGTTGTTCTGATGTGTTGAGGGTGACATTTTCGGGATGTCTGGGTGATTTTGTTTTTTCTTTGTTTTCTTGATTGTGATTTTTGTGATGTGTGATGTTGGTTTGTGTTGTGTTTTGTTGATGAATTTTTTTGTGTCCTGTGTTGTTTGTGTTTTGTTGTTGAACTTGTGTGTGTTTTTGTGAATTTGGTTGTTTTTTTTTGTTGTTTGTTGTTTTGTTTGTGTGTTTGTGTGATGTTGTTTGTTTCGTTTTGGTTGTTCTGTTTCGCTCTTTTGCTTTTTTTTTTTTTGTGTCGTGTTTTTTTTGGTTGTGTTGTTGGTTTGGCTGTTGTATGTTTTTTGGTAGTGTTGTGGTGTGTGTGTGTGTTGTTTGGTGAATTGTCTGTTGTCCTGGTGGCTTTGTTGTTGTTTGTTTTGTGGGGGTGTGGAAATGTTGTTTTGTATCTTTGATGTTTGTGTTGTTGTTGTTGTTTTGTTTTGTGTATTTGTGAATGTTGTGTGATTGTTGATGTGTGTGTTTTTTGTTGTTGTGTGTTTTTCGTTTGTGATTGATGTGTTTTTTGTGTTGGTTTACTTTTGGATTGTTGTGTTGTCTTCTGTTTTGTGTGTGTATGGTTTTCTTTTTTGGTTTTGTTTTGTGTTTGTTTTTTGGTCGTTGTATTTTTGTGTTAGTTGTTTGTTTTGTTTGTCGATGTTGTTGTGTGTTGCTTTGTTGTGTTTTGTGTAATTTGGTTTTTTTTTGTGTTTGGTTGCTGGTTGTGTGTTTGTTTGTTGGTTGAGTGTGTTTTTGTTGAAATTGTGTACGACTTTGTGTGTGTGAATTGTTGGTTGTGTGTGGTGTGTTGTGTTTGTTTATTGGTTGTTGTTTTTGTTGTTTGTGTTGTTTGAACATTGTTTTTTCTTTTTTGACTTTCTTTTGTTTGGTGCTTGTGATGTTTTTTTGTGTGATCGTTGTTTTGTGTTGTTTGTTGGTGTTTGTTGATGTTGTGTTGCTTGTTGTGTGTGTTGTGTTTGTTTTTTTTTGAGTGTTGTTGTGTTTGTGAAATGGTTGGTGTGTGGTGTTTGTGGTTTTTTGTGTTTGAAATTTTTTTCTGTTGTTGATTTTGAATTTGTTGAATGTTTGTGTTGTTTGTTTTGTGGTCTTGTTTGTTCTTTGTGCTGTTTTTTTTTTGTTGTTTTTGTTGTCTTTTTCTTGTTCGTTATTTGTGTTGGTTTTTTGTTTTGTTGTGTTGGTTTTTTTGTGTTGGAAATTATGTTTTTTTGTTGTTTTTTGTTGTGTTGATTGTGTGTGTGTGTGTTGTTAGTTGGTCTGGTTTCTGTGGTGAATGTGTGGTTTGTTTTTTTTGTGTTTTGTCGTTGTTTTGTGTTTGTTGTTTGTGTGTGGTGTGTGTTGTTGAGTGATTTGAGTATTTGTTGTTGTTGGTTAGTTATGTTCGGGTGTTGTGTTGGTTTGTGATTTTTTTTTGTTCTGAACTTGTGTTTTTTGTTGTGTTTGTTGTCTTTGTGTGGTTGTGTTTTTTTTTTTGGTGTTTTGTTTTTGTTGTCTTCGTGTGTTTCGATGTTGTGTTTGTGATTTATTTTTTTGTCTTGTTTTTGTTGTTGTGTTGTGCTGTGTTGTTGTTCTTTTGTGTGTTGTGTGTGTATTTTTTTGTGGATTGTTTTTTTTTGTTGTGTTGTGTGTGTGTTTTTGTTTTTTTGTATTGTTTTGTTGTTTGTTTGTTTTGTGCTTTTTTTTTTTGTTGGCTGTTGTGTTGAATGTTTCGTGTGGTGATTGTTGTTGGTTGTTTTGTTTGGTGTGCTTGTTTTTTCTGTTGTTGTGTGTTGTGTTTGGTGTGTTTGTTTTTCGTTTGTTCTTTCTGGTGTTTTATGTTTGTTTTGTTTGTTGTTGTGTTGGTGTGTTTTTGTGTTGTGTTATTTTGTTTTTGTGCTGTTTGATAAGTTTTTTTGTTTTGTTTTTTTTGTGAATTTTTTGGTTGTTGTTTTGATTTTTGTTGTTGTTGTTTTTGTTGTTGGTTTTGTTGTTTGAATTTGGGTTTGTTGTGTTTGAATGTTTTGTTTGTTGGTTGTTTGTGTGTTGGTTTGCTTGTTTGTTTTGATGTTGAGTTGAAGATTTGTTTTTTGTTCTTGTGTTGTTTTTTGTGTGTTTGGAATGGTTGTGATTTTTTTGTGTTTTGTCCGTTTTTGTGTGTTTGTGATGTTTGTGATTGTTTTGTGTTTTTGTTGTTGTATTGGTTTGTTTTGTGTGTTGTGTTCAATTTTTGATTGGTGATGTTTGTGTGGTGTTTTTGTTGTGTTTGTGTTTTCGTGTTGTGGTTCGGTTTTTTTGATGGTGTTTGGTTGTTTTGTGTTTGATGAACTGTTGTTGTGTTGTGGTGTGGATGTTTGTGTGTTTGGTGTTGTTGTTTGTTGTTTGATTGTCTGTGTTGTGGGTTTTGAATTGTTTTTTTGCTGTTTGTGTGAGTCTGTTGTTGTTGACTTTTGTTTTGGTTGTGTGGGTTGATTTTTTTTTGTTTTTTTGTATCTTGTGTTGTGTGATTTGTTGTGTTGTGGATTGTTCTTGTGTGGTTTGGTTTTGTGTGTGTTTTTTTTGTGGGGTTTTTGTTGATGTGTGTGTGTTTGAGGTGTTTTTTTTTTTTTTGTTTGTAAGTTTGTGATGTTTATTGTGTGATTTGTTTTGGTTGGTGGTTGGCTTGATTGATTTTTGTGTTGTGTGTTGTTTGTGTGTTGTTGATTTGTGTTTTGGTTTGTTTTTTGTGTTGTTGGTGTGGTTGGTGCTTTGTTGTGTTGTGGTGGTTTTTTTTTTATTGTTGTGTTGTTTTTTTGTTTTTGTTGTTTTTGTGTTGTGTGAAATGTTTTTGGTGGGTGGTTGGGTTCGTTATGCTGATGTGTGGGTTGTGTGTTGTTTTTGTTTTTGTTGTTTTTTTGTTTGTTGTGGGTGTGATTTTTGTGTTGTTTGCTTGTTGTTTGTTGTGTGTTGTGTTGAAGTTGCCTGTGTTTGGTTGTTGTGTTTGTTGTGTTTGGTTTTGTGGTGTTGTGTGTGTTGATTGTTTGTTGTTTGTGATTTTGTTGTTTTGTGTTTTGTGTTTGTTGTGTTGTTTGTGGTGGTATGTTTTGTTGATTTGTGTGTTGGTTTTGTTGTGTTGATTGATTTTGTGTTTTGTTGTTCTTTGATTGTTGTTGTTTTTGTTGTTGTTTTTGTTTTGATTTTTGTGTTGTGTGTTTTGTTGTCGTTGTGATTGTTGTTGTTGTTTTGTTGAATTGTGTGTTTTGTTGGCTGGAGTTTGTTTTTCGTTTGTTTGGACTTGTTATTTGTTTTGTTGTGTGCCCTGTGTTTGTTTGTGTGTTTTTGTTTTGTTTTTTTGTCTTTGGTTTTTGTGTTTGATTGGTTTTTTTTTGTTGTGTGTTTGTTGATTTTTGTTTTTTGTTTTTTTTGTCTGTGAATTGTTTGTTTTTTGTTTTTGTGTGTGGTTGTGTTTGTTGTGTGTGTGTTTTGTGTTGTCTTTGGTGTGTCTTTTTTTGTGTGGTTTTGATGGTTTGTGTTGTTGTTTGTTTTTGTTTGTTGTGATGTTTTGGTTTGTGTGTGAAATTGTGATTTTTTTGTGTGATGTGGTTTTTGTGTTTGTTTGTTGTTTTTTGTTTTTGTGTTTGTTGGTTGGTTGTGTTTGTTTGTGTTTGTTTTTTGTTTTTTTTTGTGTTTTTTGAATTGTTGATTGCTGTTCGTGGTGTTTTGTCTTTGTGTTGTGTTTTGTGTTGAAATTTTCTGTTGGTGATGTGGGTTTTGTTTTTGTTGTTTGTGAATTGTTTGTGTGGTGTTGTTTTTGTGTTGTTGTGTTGTTTTGTTGTTGTTTTTTTGTGAATTTGTGTTTTGTGTTGGTTTTTTTGTTGTTTTTGCTATGTGTTTGTGTGTTGTTGTTTTTGTTGAGTTTGTGTTTTTGTGGCTTGGTGTTTGTGTGTGTGGTTTTGAAATGGTGTGATTTTTTGTGATGAAAATGTTTTTGGTGTTTGAATTTTGATTTTGGTGTTTGTTTTGTGTATTTGTTTGTTTGATTGTGTTGTTGTGTGATGGGGGTGTGTGAATTTGTTTGATTGTGTGTTGTTGTGTTATTGTGTGGTGTGAAGTTGTGTTGATTTTTTTTGTTAAGTTTGTTTTTTTTGTTTTTGTTTTTTTTTGTTTTTTTCCGATGTGTGATTGTGTTTCTTTTTTTTGTTCTTTTGTGTTTTGTTGTGGTGTGGATTGTGTTTTTTTGTGTGAAATTTTGATTTGGATGTGGGTGTGTGTGTGTGTGTGTGGGGTGTTTTGTTTATTTTTTGTTTTGAATTTGGATTTGTTCTTTTTGTTGACTATTTGTTTTTGTTTTCTGGTGTGTTGTTGTGTTTTTGTTTTTGTGTTGAATTTGTGTTTTCTTTTTTTTTGTTTGTGTTTGGCTTTGTGTTGTTTTTTGTCTTTGAATTTCTTGTTGTTGTGTGATTTGGTGTTTGTTCTTTTTGAAATGTTGTTTTGTTTGTTTCGTTTGTGTGGTGTGGTTGTTTTGTTTGTTGTGATTTGTTTTTGTTTTGTGTGTTGTGTGTTTTGAAATAGTGTGATGTTGTTGAATCGTGTTTACTGTGTTTTGTTTGGTTACTTGTTTTGTGTTTGTTGTTTTTTTTGTTTTGTTTTTGATTTTTGTGTTTTGTCTTGTGTTTTTTGTTGTTTGTATTATTGTCTTTGTGTGTGATGTGTGTTTGTGTTTTCGTTTTGTGGGTGTTTGAATTGTGTGTGTTGAATTGTGTGTGTTTGTGTTTTGTTTTTTGGTTGTTGTTTGTCTGTTAGTTGTGTGTTCTGATTGTGTGTTCCTGTTGTTGTTGTTGTTTTGTTTTTTTGTGTTTTTTGTTGATTTTGAGTTTAGTTTGGATTCGACTGTGTGATTCTTTTTTTATTTTTTTGTTGGTTTGTTTTGTGATTTGATGTAGATGATTTTTTTTTGTTTTGTTGTTTTGTGGTGTGTTGATGTTGTGATTGTGTTGTTGTGAACTGTAGGTGTTTTTGCTGTTTTTGTTTTGATTTTTGTTTGTTTGTGTTGGTTGTTTTCGTTTTTTGTGAATTTTGGTTGTGTGAATTTGTGGTTGTGGTGTTTTGTGTTGTTGTGTTGGTTCTGTTTTTGTTATGTTTTTGTTTGTTGGTGGATCGTTGTGTGGATTATTGTTTTTTTTTTTTTTTTTTTTTTGTGTGTTTTGTTTGTTGTGAATTGAATGTTGATTGTGTTGTGTGTTTTTTGTGTTGATTGTTGTTGTGTGTTTTTTTGTTTGTTGTTGGTTTAGTGAAAAATGATGTTTTTTTGTTGTTGTTGTAGTTGTGGTTGTTTGGTGTTGTTTGTTTGTTGTTGTTTTTTGTGTGTGTGTGTGTTTTGTTTTGTTGTTGTTTGTTTTGTTGTTGTTGTACTATTTGTTTTTGTTTGTTGTGTGGTTTTTGTTTTCGTTATTTTGTGTTTTGTGCTTTTTTTGTGTGTGTGTAATTTGTTGTGTGTGTGTGTGTTGTTTTTTGTGTTTTGTTTTTTGTTTTGTAGTTGTGTGTGTGGTTTTGTTCTGGTTGTGTTGTGTTTGTTGGTTGTTGATTTTGTGTTTTGTTTTTTTGTGTTGTTTGTTGTTGTTGTGATTTTTTGATTGTGAATGTTTTTGTTTGTGGATTGTTTTGTGATGTTTTGTGTTGAATGATGTGTTTTGTGTTTGTTTTTGTTGGTGTTTTTTTTTTTGAATTGTTGTTTTTTCTTGTGTTTTTGTGTGTTTTTTTGTGTTTTGTGTGTGTTTTGGTGTGTGTTCTGTTTTTTTTGTGTGTGTTTGTGTGTTGTTGTTTTGTGTTGGTTGATGTGTTTTGTGAATGTTGTTTTTGTCATTTGTTTTTGTTGTTGTGAATGCGTGTTCTTTGATGTGTTGTTTTTGTGTGTTATGTAGTTGTGATTGTGTTGTTTGGTGTTGAAATGTTTTTGTGTTTTGTGGCATGTTTTTGTTTGTTTTTTTGTGGTTTTTGGTTCTTGTTTGTTGTTTTGTGGAGTTGTGTTTTGTTGTTTGTTAGTTTTGTGGTTGTTTGTTGGTGTTTATTTTTTGTTGTTGTGGTGAAATGGTGTGTGTGTTTGTTGGGTTTTTTTGTTGTTTTGTTTGTTGTTTGTTGTGGTTGTGTGTTGGTTTTGGTTGTGATGTTGATTTGAATTTTGTTGTTTGGAAGGTGTTGTTTTGTATTTGATGGTTGTGTGTTGGTGATGTGTGTGTTTTGTGTGTTTGTTGATTGTTTTGTTTGTGGGGGTTTGTTGTTGTGTTTGTTTGTGTGATTTGTGGTTGTTTGTTTAGGTGTTTTTTTTGTGTGTGTGAATTGTGTTGGTGTGTGTTGGTTATCTGTTTTGGTGTGGGTTTGTGTTTCGGTGCGTTGTTTTTGTTTGTTTTGTTGGTTTGTTTGGTGTGTTGGTGAAATTGTTTGTCTTGTGTTTGTGGTTTTTTAGTTGAATCTGTTTTGTGGTTGGTGTGTTCTTTTGTTTGTTTTCGTGGTTGTTGTGTGTCTTTTTTTTCTTTAGTATGTTTTTTGTGTTGTTGTTCTTTGGTTTTTTTTGTTTTGTTTGTTGAATTTTTTGTTTTTTTGTGTGATGTTCGTTGTTGTTGTTAGTTTTTTTTGTATGTTTTTGTTGTTGGGTTGTGTCTGTTCTTGTTCTGGGGATGTTGGATATGTGTTTGTGTTGTTTTGTTTTGTTTTGTGTGATGTGAGGTTGTTGATGTGTTGTGTGTGAATATTTTTGTTTTGTTTTTTTAGTTTGATGAACTTATTATGTGGTTTTTGTGTGAGGTGTGTTGTGTTTTTGCTTGTTGTTTTTGTGTGTGTTTGTTTTTTGTGTGTGTGTGTGTGTGTTTATTTGTGATGTGATTTTTGTTGTTTGTGATTGGGATGTTTGTGTGTTGTTGTTTGTTTTGTTGTGAATGTGTTGTTTTGTTGTTTTTTTTGTGATGGAATGTTGTTTTTTGTTGAATGAATTGTTTTTGTTTTTTTTTTTTTGTTTCTTTGTTTTGTCGGTTGATGTGATTTTATTTGTTGATGTTGAATGTGTGTGGTTGATTTTTTTTGTTTTTGATTGTCTGTATTTGTATTGTGTTGTTTTGTTGTTGTGTTTGTTGTTGTTGTGTTTTTGTGTTTGTTTGTGGAATGGTTTTGTGTGATTGTTGTCTTTTGTTTTTTTGTTTGTGGTTTTGAAGTTTGTCGATTTTTTTGTTTGTTTTGTTTGTTTGTGCTCGTTGTGTTTGTTGATTGATTTTTTTTTGTTGGTGTGTGTTTGGTGTTGTTTTTGTTTTGTGAAGGTTTTGTTTCTGTTGGTTGTTGTTTGTGAATTTGTGTTTGGTGTTTTTTTTTTCGTGTGTAGTCGTTTTTGTGTTGGACATTGTTTTTTTTATGTTTTTGTTCTTGTTTTTTTGTTTGTGGTTGTTGGTGAGTGTTGTGGAAGGGTTGGTGTAGTGAATGTGTTTTGTTTTGGGATTCTTGTTTGTGATCTTTGTGTTGTTGTTTGTTTTTTTGTTGTTTTGTTGTGTTTGTGAATTGTGTGTTGTGGTGTGTGTGTGTGTTTGGTTGAAATTGTGTTTGTTGTTGTGTTTGTGTTTTGGTTTGATTTTGTGAATGTTGTGTTCGTGTGTTGTGATGTGTTGGTTGTGTTTTTGTCTTTTTTTTGTTTTGTTTGTGTTGTTGTGTTTTGTTGTGTTGTGTGTGGGTTGTTCGTGTTGTTGTAGATTATTGTTTGTTGTTTGTGTGTCTGTTGTTTTGTTTGTTGTTGTTTTTTTTGTTTGTTTTTTTTGTTGTGTTGTTGGTTGGTGTATTTTTTTTTGTTTGTTGCTTGTTTTGTTGGATTTGTTGTGTTTGTTGTTGGAATTTTGTGTTGAATTTGTTTGTTTGTTGTGTGTGTTTGAATTTTGATGTTTTTTGTTGTGGTTTTGATTTTTTTTGTTTTCTGTGAATTTGTTTGTTTGGTTGTTGTGTGTTGTGATATGTGATGTTGTTTTTGATGTTTTTGTAAGTTTGAATTTTGTTTTTTTTGGTGTGGTTTGTTTGTTTTTGATTTTTGTTTTTTGTGTTATTGATTGTAGTTTAGTGTTTTGTTTGTGTTGTGTTTTTTGTGTTTTGTTTTTTGTGATTTCCTTTGTTTGTTTGTTTTTGTTGTGGTGTTGTTTTGGTTGTTGTGTGTTTGTTTTTTTGAATTTTTTTGTTGTCTTTTTTTTTGCTGTGTTGTAGTTTGGGTTGTATTTGTTTTTCGGTTGTGTTGTTTGGGTTTGTTTTTTTTTGTCCGTTGTTGTTTTTTGTGTATTGTGTGTTTTGTTTGTTTGTGGTGTGTGATTTTCGTATTGTTGTTGTGTTGAATTTGTGTGTGTTGTTCTGGTTGTGTTGTTTGTTTTTTTGTTGTTGTGTTGTTTGCTGATGTGTTGAATTGTGACGTTTTGTTGGTGATGCTTTTAGATTTGAGTTTGTGAAATTGTTTTGTTTGTGTGTTGTGTGTGTGTTTTGTGTGTTGTTGGAAGAGTTTGTTGTTTTTTTGTGTGGTTTTTTTTGTTGGTTTTGTTGTTCTGTCGTGTGTGTGTTTTTGTGATTTTTGAATTGGTGTGTGAATGTGTGTTGTTTTTTGGTGTGTCTGTGTTTGTTTTGTTTTGATTGTGTGTTGAATGTTGTGTGTGTTGTTTGTTGTGTTTGTGTGTTTGATTTGTTTTTTTGTGTTCTGTGTGCAACTTTCTGTTTTGTTTTTGTGTTTTGGTTGTTGTGTGGTGAATGTGTTTTTTTTTTGGTTGAATTTTGTTTGAAAATTTTTGTGATTTTTTTTGTGTGTTGTTTGTTGTTTTTGTGTTTGTGGTTTTTGATTTGTGTTGTTTGTTTTTGATTGTTTTGTGTGTGTTTGTAATTTTTTGATTGTTTTTTGTTGTTGTTATGTTTTGTTGTTGATTTGTTTTTGTTTTTTGTTTTGTGTTTGTTTGGGTTTGTTGTTGTGTTTTTGTGTTTTGTGATGTCGTGTTTTGTGTTTTTTGTGTTTGTTTGTGTTTTGGTTGTGGGTTTGTGTTTGTTTTGCTGTTTTTTGTTTTGGGGATTCTGTTGTTTGTTGTGTTTTGAATGGTGTGTGTTGTGTTTTTTTTGTTGTTTGTGATTTTGTGTTGTTGTGTTTGGTGTTGTTGTGTTTTTTTGTTTGTTTTTGGTGTATTGTGTTCCCCCAGTTGTGATTTCTTGGTTGTGTGTTTTATTTGTGTTTGTGTTGTATGGTTGGTGTGGGGTTGTGTGATTGAATTTTTTGTTTTGGTTGTGTGGTTGTTTTTTGATTGTTGAATTGTGTTGTGGTGTGTGTTGTTTTTTGTTTGTGTGGTTGTGATGTTTGTTGTTTTTTTTGTTTTTTGTTTTGGTGTGTTTGTTGTGTGTTTTTGTGTTGTTTTTTGTTGCTTTTGTTGTTGTTGTGAATTGTTGTGTGTTGGTTTTTTGTGTTGTTGTGTTTTGTGCTTTTTTTTGATGCGTGGTTTTTTGGTTGTTGTTTGTTGGTTTGTGTTTTTTTTGTTTGTGTTTGTTTTGATTTGTTGTTGTTGTGAAATGGAATGAGTGGAATGTTTGTTTTTTTTTTTGTTTGTGTGATTGATTGTTGTTTGTGTTGTTTGTGTTGTTTTGTGTTGATTGAATTGGTGTTGGTGGTTTGTTTGATTGTGTGTTGTTTGTTGTTTGTTGTTTTCTTGTTTGTGTTTGGTGCTTTGTTTTGTGAATTGTTGTTTTGTTGTGTGTGATGTTGCTGTGATTTTTGTTGGTTTTGTGTGATTTTGTTGTGTTTTTGTTATTTGTTGTGTTTTTGGTGGTCGTGAATTTTTTGTTTTTTGGTGTTTTGTTGTGTGTGTTTTTTTTTTTTTGTGTGTTTGATGTTGGTGTTGTTGTTATGTTGTTGTGTGTTTTGTTTTTGTGTTTTGATGTTTTTGTTGTTCGTTTCTTGTTGTGTTTTCTTGTTTTTTTTGTTTTGTGTGGTGATTTGATGTATGTGATTTGTCTTTTTTGTTGGTTGTCTGATGTGTTTTTTTGGGATTTGTGTTTTTGGTTGATGGTTTTTTGAATTGTTTTGTGTTTTTTGTTGCTTTTGTGTTTTTGTGTATTTTGTATTGCCCCCCCCCATTTTGTTGTTTGTGTTTGTGCAATGAATGTTGTGGTTTGTGGTTTTTGTGTGTCGTGGTTTTCGTGTTTTGAATGTTATGTGTCGTGGTTGGGTTCTTGTTTAACGTATGTGTGTGGGATGATGGTTTTGTTTGAAATTGTTTGTTGTTTTTGGTGTTGTGGTTGTGTGGTTGTTCTTTTTTTTGTTTTTTGTTGTTTGTTTGTGTTTGGCTTTTTTGTTGTGGTGAGTTTTGGTTTGTTGATGGTGTTTTTTGTTTTGTTTTGATTTGAATTAGTGGGTTGTGTTTGTTGTTTTGTTGTTGATGTTTTTGGTTGTTGTTTTTTTGTTGTGTGTGTTTTTTGTTGTTGTGCGTTGTTGGTTGTTGTTGTGATTTTGTGGTTGGTGTTGTTGTGTTTTTGTGTGTTTTGTTTGATGTGTGTTGTTGGTGTTGAATGTGTGTTTTTTGTGTTGTGTGTGATGTTGTGTTTTGTTTTGTGTGTTGTCGTTGTCTGTTTTTTGTGTTGATTCCTTAGGTTTGTTGTTGTTTTTGTTTGTGATTTGTTTTTGGATGAATGATTTTTTTTTGTTTGTTTGTTTTTGTGTGTTTTGTTGAGTATGTTGGATGTTTTCTTGTGGTGGTGTTGTTGTTGTTGTTTTTTTTGTTGTGTGTTGTGCTGGTGTGTTTTTCTTGTGTGGTTTTTGTTTCCGTTTGTGTATGGGTTGTTGTTTTTGTGTTGATTGTGTGTTTGTTTTTTTGAATATTGTGGGTGTTGTGTGGTTTTAGTGTTTTGTGTTTCTGTGAATGGTGTGTTTTGGTTTGTTGAATGTTTTTCGTGTTTTGTGTTTTTTTTTTTGTGTTGTTATGTGATTGGTGTTGTGTTGTGTGTTGTGTTGTTTGTTGTTGTTGCTGTGGTTTTTGTTGTGGTTGTTGTGTGTTGTTTGTTTTTGTGTTTGTGTTTTGTTGTTGTGTGTTGGGGAAATGTTTTGTTTTTTGTGTGTGTTTGTTTCTCTTTTTTTTTGTGTGGTTTGTTGTTTTTTGTTGTGTTTTTTTTGGATTTGGTTGTTGTTGATTGTGTGTTTGAATGTTTGTGGTGTGTGTTTTTTTGTGAATTGTTTGGTTGTGTATTGATTGTTTTTTTGTTGTTTGTGTTGTTTGTTTGTGTTTGTTTGAATTTTGTTTTGTTTGATTTGTTTGTTGTTGTTTTGTTGAACACATGCGAATAGCCCCAACCACATGATTTTGACGTGGATATGCAAATATGGGTTATGCAAACATGTACATGCAAAAGTGAAACATGCCAAACATGGGATAAAGATAAGATATTGCGAACAAGGCCTATACGACATGTGATATGCAAAAACAAAAAAAAGATGAAGATGCCCTGCATGCGAAAATGACGTGGATATGCAAGCATGCAAAGATCACATTGTGATATCCAAACATCATATCGCCAATGTGATATGCAAATGTAAAATGCATGAGATATGCCAAAAATATGGAATGCATGCGATAATGAGCAGAAGTGTGTTGCGTATTTCAAACTTTTTTAGAGAATGCCTGGACAATCTTTATCTTGATATTCATTCTGAGATTTCTAATGACGATAACTTTTTAAGCAGTTTATCTTTTCTGAAATTTTAAATTAAATAGTGTTTTCTAGGAAATCATACTAAAATTTTTAGTTTTTTTATGGAAGTTCAAAAAAGATAAGATGAACATGATATCAATGAATATCAAAACACATAAAAAACACAATGCAAATCCATGGATCTTCCTCCTTGAATTTTTTTAAATCCACTTCTTCAAACCCAAAAAATTGATTTAAGAAAGATAGCGAGTAGATCTAACACGGTTTAGATTGAATTGGCTTAATTTCCTCTTTTTATTGATCCGAAAAAACGTATCCGAATGGCCACAGATAGAACATTCAGGTTTGGGTAGGATTTTTAATTCAAAAAAAATTATGCCCAAGTTTAGCATGAAAGTTAAAGCTCCCAAAAAAAATCAAATTTTTTATCATCAAAAACTTCAACTTTGATTTTTCTTGCTAAAATGAACAGAATATTAATCACACAAATATCGCCCAATTTTGATATCTTAGGACGGGTAAACAGTTCAAGCAACTCCTTAACCCAAAAAAAAAAAAAAAATAGTTCAAGCAACTCCAGGTTGGGGCACATAAGGTGGCAGACACGGTTGTATTAAAGGAATATGACAGAGAACATCTAAAAGGTTCAATTTTAATGATGATAAAGTCACTTTTTGATAAAAGTTCTTTTTTCTTTCTATTGCAAATCATATACGTATTAAATCATCCAAAATATATATTCAAGTTTCCAATCAATAAGCATTGATTTACAATCAAAAGTGAGAAAATTACCTCACGGTCCCACAAAAATCTGCACAAGTTAGTGCTCATAAAATGCAAATACGGCCTCGATTCAGACAAAAAACAGCTTGCAACACATCATAAAACAGCATCAAAACAGTATCAAAAATAGCATTTTTTTAAATCCCAAATTAGCAACAAATCGACCTTAACAAGGGTAAAGGCATTACTTGATTTCGTTCGGGCAAATTGAGCCGTAACTTGAGGTGACACTGAGCGGACAGCACCGCATGATTGAGCTGGGCCGAGCGGCGGTAGGCGCGGATGTGCAAGGGCAGTGCAAGTCGTGGGGCTAGTTGCAATAGCTCGCTGCCACACGAGCTGGCGTTGGAATGCAAAAACAGCAAGGACGGTTGAGCAAAGTGCTCGCCAAAGACCGGCAAAGAAAGAACAAACAAAGTGGCAGTGGCTTCGTTGGACTAAGACCTCGTCGGATTGATGCTTGCGCCTCAGGGAAGTTCGTATGATGCCTCTGAAGTGCCACGATTGCAGCGGCCGGGGTCGTGCCAATATGGCACAGCTCGTCTTAGAGCTTATTCGTTCACCACGTCACGGATGGGTGGTGTGAGCCAAAAAAAAATTACAGCTGGACGAAGGAAGCAACGTCTTCAAAGGGGGCTCAGCCACCGTACCAAGGATGTGGTAGAAACATTTCAAAGGTATTTCCGCTTCCGTAAAAGAATGTAGGAACCGTCCACAGATCTCACGAGAAAGAAAATTAATTCTCCCTGCACGTGAATTCATGGCGTCAACGATGTAAGTCACCTTTTTTGGTTTTTTGAATTTTCCCACACACAATCGTGGACTATTGTTGATTGCTGGACATCAAACTACCCTTTCTCCTTCCTCACAAGTCTTCTTTCGTATTGAAGCTCGCCTTCACCGAAGCCTCCAATATTGACGTGTAATCTTCAATGAAAGGGAACTCTCCGCGATTTCTTTCTCTATCGTGGCCTTTATATCCCATGGGGGCTGTATATTATGATGAAGGGCCCCTCAAAAGTGCTAACCTCTCAACCCCTAGAGCTAGTTTAACTTATATAGAGTTAACACCCAATTTAATCCAGTTAGGAAGAGGAGTTATAGGATCATTGGATCAAACCTATTAAGGGAGGATAGATTAAGGCATGAGATTAGGAATTATGAAGTTATGAGTTTAATTACTTTAAACTCTTAATTTTCAAAATATGAAGAGTCCCAATGGGTTAGGACTCTTGAATTTTCGCCAAATAGAGACATTACCATGGGCTAGCCGAAATTTTTCAAGTAGTCTAAGGTCCGTCATCTTCAATTTAAGCTTGATCATTGCCAATCAAATGCCAATGGATGATGGAAATATTTTTGTGACATCAATTCTTAAATTTTTATGAAATATATAAATAAAAAATAAATCAAAATTTTGGTATTAACAGTCCTTAGATCTTAAATTACATGGATATTCTAATATCCTCCCCCCCTCCGGCCGTCTTTTGCTCCAAACCTCATCTAACTCCTGACGCCTTCTCTTCCCCGTTAAACCCCAAAAACTCATTAGCAAAGACATGACAAGTTAAACGTATAATAATGCTTCATTGTAAAAATTTTGTAGCTAAGTCAGACAATATTGAATTAGGTAGGCAAGGTCAGGTATAGAACGAATGAAAGCTAAAATATACCTTTTGGGGGTGCTCAGTTCAAGTGGAAAATATTGTGTAACAAGGGGCTTCATTGCTCTAGAGATTTCTTCTTCTGAAGCATAGCAAGCAACTTCAACGGTAAGACTCTAAATGAACCTATAAAAAATTTGAGCCAACATCAGCGTGCTTTCAGTATGATTATGATAGAAGAGCTTATGATAGAAGAGCACTTCAACAATGCATGAGGTAGATAGAATCCAGCCAAAAGCTAATAAACATAGGGACCTTGACATATGTTTCCTTGTTGATGCAGCAGATGCATGATGTGCTCTGCACTATATCTCTGGGCCCAGGGTCACACATCCTGCTTCCGCATTTGAAATAAAGATAACCCCATTACAACCAGAATCAAGGGTACACAAATCGCCTCTGTGAAATACAATAGAGTTTCTCGTCAGAACTGAGTTTGAACATATATCGGACTTGCTAAGGCATAAAATCAAAAATAGTTAAGGATGGGAATAAAAGAAACAGGACAAAATTCCGCACATGCCAACTGCTACCTCTGCAAAAGAATTAAAACTAAAAACTAAGAAAAGGAAAAATAGCCTTAAAATTTGAAAAAACGATTACAAGTTATGAACTACAATTCAAGAAATGGGAACGATAAAGAAGTAACGAAAACGATACGAGCATAGATACAAGTAGATGCACATGCACGTGTATCTCGAGTAGGAAGCAGAAAGCCAAATGCTACATCAGACAACTTCTCATTCTCAAATCTTGGCTAAGTAACAGAATACTTGTCACAAGACTAACTGTATTACCCAATGTCAATGTAAATATCAGAATTAACCCAACATGGCTTATCGGCATTCACTAATGACAAAAAAAAAGGCCATTGGAAAGAAATCCTAAACATAGCCACCTAGAGTAAGCATTGTGTCAAGCACTTTGGGTACTTGAACAAAGAATATCTCATTGTGGTTGGAAGCATTTGGTCACAGGTAAAAGAGCTCAAGAATGAGTATTCAACAATAGCTACTAGCTTTCAAAGACTTGAGGTTGAACAAGCAATTCCCAGGTTTATTCAACCAGAGTTGACGTCATATTTGCGGAACTTGGGGACAGGTAAGAAGTCGGGCAAAGAGCCGGATAAGGAATTGAATAATCTTGGCAGGTACAGCAACGAAAAATAAATTGGTGACATAAGGATGTATACGAAAGTTGGTTTTGGCATGTCCGTGTCTGCCCCCACAATGAAGATCCTTACATATGTTTTAAGCAAGCAAATAAATGTGACATACTCAAGCATAATTCTGTCCCCTAAATTTGGGCTCTGAATTCTGAATATTCATGAAAAGAAGCAATGGCATATTAACAAGAGAAGAATGGAAACATGGATCATATGGGATTGGCAGAAAAACAAGAGACATGGAAAAGGAAGTAGGTTAACAGAATGGACTTCATTCAATGATTCATCCATTCTGACAATATGAGCACTTCCCTCCCATCTAGTTAAAACCACAGCTCTACTCCATACTGGAGGCAACTCTATATTCATCTCACATACCTTGCTCTTATCTCCCGTTCTTTAATTTCATCTTCAATCATGCTTATCGATGGACTTCTCCTCTTGTTGTCTTTCAAAGAACACTTGGACGAGCAACTCTCTAGGCACTGTTTCTTTGAAGGCGGTTCACCTGCTCCACCGCATTGTTCTTCCCGGCTTCAGCAGTTTTGCCATGACTTTGCTTATCTTCCTTTTGAAGTTCAGAGTTCTCATCTCTAGACTTTCCTGGATCAACTTCTTCGCCCTGTATGAGCCTCAGATTCAATTTCACCATTTCATCTTCCCCATCATAATCATCCTCCTCATCACCAGAGGATTCAGATTCAGAGTAATAATTTGATCTTCTATTTTGCTGGTTTGGAGACTGTTTCTGCAGGTTTTGAGGCTGCTGCACATTTCCACAAAGTAGCTCTTCGAAGAACTACAAAAATGAGAGGAAAAGTCTTAAGAGTTACACAACTACTAATCCATCCACAATAAATTCACAGAATCCTATTCTTTATATTGAATATAAGAAAGCTATGTAAAAGAACTGATGCGGGATCACTAGACATTTCACAATAAACTGTGCCAGAAAAAAACCCGCATCCGCACCAAAGGATCATCTAAAAGGACTAGGAACTACTTACACACAAAGTTCAGTAACAAGAACAGATCTATAGATGCCATACGAAAATTACAGGGAGTATTAAAGTATGGAGATGAATACTAATATGTATCAAACAGATGTAGTGCAGGGGTCCCTTTAGGGGAACACCAAAAGTACGGGGGATGCCTGATCATTTCATACAGAAAGAAGAGACCCTTTTTGTCTAGATTTATGTGCTCAACATTTCAAAACTCTCGCAAATTACCTGCTTCAGAACATGTTTCACGGCACACAAGGTGACATCTTCTAGATATCTTACTCTTTAATTCCAAATTAGAACACTAAAAATAAGAAATTTCTTTGCTTTGGCTCCTAAGAATTCGTCAAAACTCCAATGCCCGTCATAATTCCATAGCAAGAGAAAACTGTAAGTTGCTTTTATCTTCCTTTTGTAACACAATCGTGCAGCACGCTTGATCAAGAAAATGCCGAAATGAGAACTGATCCATCGGTGCCACTTCATTTCTCTAATGAGCTCAGTAGAATCTCAAAGAGCCCCCAACGTCTGAACTGAACAGGTATTTAATGCAACAGAAAGCAAATTTGAACACAGCAACAAACGAACATTTATATACGTGGAACTGGGACAATCTATACGCAGCAAAGATATCATCGAAGGAACACGCCACAGCGAGGGAAGAGCGCGAGCTCAACAGGATTGACCACGATTGCGACAAAAAAAACAAAAAAACGCGAAGTTACGACTGGTCAAGTCGACATACAGAGTCAATAACATTGATGGCTTCGCGAGAGGCTTGGCGTTCCCTGCCGCCATCGCAAGTGACGAAGAAGCCTTGCACGCCGGGGCGTAGCGGATACGATCCCTTCTTCTCACCGGCCTCTGAAACAAGCGATCAAACGAGGAGCGAGAAGAGAAGAGAGGGGTAAATCAGCCAAGAGTTGCGCAAACAAACGAGTGAGCACAAATCAAGTGCATGAAACAATTGACACGGTGTGACTGCCGACAGAACGCGAGAACGGACATTGTGAGGGAGAAACTGCTTTCTCTTCTTGCTTTTCGCGCCGTCGCCGGTGGTTGTGGGCTTCGATTTGCTGTCGGTGGCCATAACCGCGAGCTCGACTGCTTGCTCTCGGTTTCGGTTACGAGCGCTTTGCCAGGGTTCTGGCTGGAGGTCGATGGTGATGACTGAGGGATGATTAGAGTGGGCCGGGTCGCGTCGGGTCTGGATGAAATTTGGGCCGGGTCGGGATGCAATTTTGGGCCGGGAATCAGGCCCTCTAATTACTCGCGAAGACTGGACCCGATGGCAATTAGTTTAAACTTCCGAAAAAACTTTAGGTACAAAGAAATTGTAAATAAAAAAACTCATTCAAAACTCAAAATTGGACCAATAGTATACAACAGAACAAAGCCAATCCATGAACATATGGTAATATGAACAGAATTACCTAAAATTCAAGAAATGGAAGATGGCATGACACTGAATTTACAAGGCCCGTAATATAAACAAACTGTGATGTTGCTCTAAGGCATCTGTACGCTATCCACAGTGTTGGTTGGCGGTGTCGACGAATGCAAGGCCGCCGCAAGGAGGGCTGCTCCGAGGCCCGAGCCTTCTTCAGTGACTTTAAGAGTAACATGCCGTGCAACGTCTTCCCCAGAATCTCTCTCAAGGCTTCAAGCAGATATTCTCTGAACACAGTGTAGCGGGTGTACAAAGCACCTTCCACCGCCACAACTGTTCTTCTCATCCGGGCGTCTCCTCTACTTCTTCCGCCGGTCATGCTTCCACCGTCCCGACCTATTTTCTTCAAGATCCCCACGATACCGGCAGCAGCAAGGCGAGCGGCTCTTCGTGTCACTATGTCACATACCTTCAAAATCACCTTCCGTGCTTTTTTAGGGACTTCTAGAACCTGAAAATGGTAAGCCACAAAAATAGACCATGGAAATTTTGAATCCAGAGATCCCGACGTGAAAAGACTCAAACAGCAGAAGGCCACACAAAAAAAAAAAAGGGCTCCAGCACATGTCAAACCACTTACTTCCAGCATCTCTCTCCATTTTTCATCTACTACTCTCAAATCTGGGGAGTTATCTTCGTGCATTGCGGCCATTAATGGAGTTCTGGAACAAAAATCAAGCAGCTTGTATCAGTGAATCAAAGTATGGAGGCAATAACAGAGGCCAAATATTGCGAAGCCATTTTTCATCCCAGTATTATGGCGAGGAACGAGATGTTGATCTAACTTATTGCTCCTCAAGTTATATCAGACCCAAGAGTCCGAGAGTTTTTAACACTATTCAGAAACTTGATCCTTGACATCAACTTATCAGTACGATGACATAGACTGCCAGTCCAGACTAAAAGCCCATGAATCACGCAATGGTATGACCATTGGCATGTTGACAAAATTAAACTAGTTGCTTTAAAAAACCAAAAAGCATCTGCTACAAAAGCTTCCTTATTTGTATGAACCATTTCAAATGTGTTTGAAATATAAATGTGTCTTTGATAATACCAATACAACTAACATATTGACAATTATGCACTTACTTCCCGAAGGACAATTTGCATATCTGGTTCTATCATGCCCAATACACAAGCATATGAAAATTTCAATTCTTTGCATGATTGATACTGGCCCTTACTTTAACATAAGTAAAGAATCCAGAATTTAATCATGAAAGGACAGATTAACTATCAGAGAGAGAGAGTTGACCCCAGAATAAATGGAATTGACAATTTTGATGAAGAGGCACCGAAAATATCAGACTCTTGGGACATCCTGAGGATCACTCTCCTCACAATTTCCCCAGATACATTCCAGATATCATTTTTTCAAAACCCTACAGCAAATGTCTTGGTCTTACATTAACCCAGCAGGAAAGATGCGAGGATATAACCAAAAAACAAAATCTACCTGTTCGTTGGGGTTGGACTCTCAGCATCTAAATCATATCATAAGAAGTTCTAGGTAAATGAGAAGACCAGAAACTTCCCCATTCCATGTTCACAACCTAAAGAGAGAAACAAGTTACCATGAGTAATCAGATAGAAAATCCAGTCACAGTAATATGTGACTTACGGTAAATTTGAAGCGTACCATTGACCCAGAAGTTGTTACGAGACCCTGGCATTTAATAATAGCATCTGTTCGCTCAACATAGCAGGCATTTGTACCCGTTCCAATGATTACTGCAGCAACCGTGTCCGGATCATGATAATGTCCGAGAGCTAGTGTTCCAACCGTGTCATTCACCTGCTCAGCAGAAAACAAGATTTCCATGATGCCATATACATTGTTTGAAGAGGATATTTTTGGACCTGTAAAGTGCAAATCCTATTCAAGTTTAAGCCAAAAATAGGCCAAACAAACTTTTTAAATCACCCATACCACGCAATTTGCCAAATACTATGCTAAATTGCTTGAGAAACATTTTAATCTCCCCTTCTAAGAACATGGAAACACCGACAAAAGAAAGTAGCCTATTTTAATTCATGAATTCCCAATCCTCATCCATCACATTCCTTCTCGAAGCATGCCAAGAATGTGAGGGGGGAACAACATTTCTCAGTCAAGCAAAAAAAGTGGTATGATATAGTGAGGCAGTAATAGCAGATAGAAAGTATGCAAGCTCAACTATATAGCATATTGGTCACATTAATCAATCGACAAATCAAACTAGTATGCAGACAATTCTAAACCAGCAATATCACGGTTTCTCATCTCCAAAAGTTCGAGCAACATGAGCGGATGGTGCAGATTTTATTTTACTCCAGTGTGATAAATTCCAAAGACTAAAAAGCAAACCATTCATGGACAAAGGAATAGAGAGTACCAACGCTACAACTCGCATATTTAGGCCATTCCTCGTCAATGCTAGCTGTAAACTTTCAGCAATATCATTTCCAACCTGAAAATGAATCATTTAGTTACAAAACAAAGTTACTAGTCCTTAGAAAAATAAAGCTCAGAAAATCTCCTCCTTTAGAAATCCTGAACTCTAGTTGCAAGTCTACTGTTGTTTTTCGGAATTAGGGAAGCAAAGCTTCAACAAGTAGAAGGTACATTTATGGTGAAAGTAGTAATAGTAATATGTGCAAAGCAAAAACCAAATCTCATCAAGTTGATGAATATCTCTTGCCAATGTCAACTACAGACAATGCCCAGACTAAAAACTACGCAACACGATGTCTGATGCTCAGCTTGTGCAAAACATTTCACAGATCTTCTGAAACGTAACTGTGTGACCTGGAATTGATTCTATAAATTATAATCGTCTTAAAAATTTCCCATGATTCTATTAAAAAAATAACTAAAGAGACAAACCATGTCATGAATAGCAAATCCCTTGTCCATCTGATAAAATCCCGGATGAAACAGAAGTTTGCTTCACAGGAAATGAGACTGTGAATCCAAGTTCCCTTCTTTTTTCTGGTGAATATCCAAAGCCGACCTCTTTCCTCTCAACAAACTCCTTCAGTGAAGTGGTTATAAAGTCAAAAAGATCCTGCAAGAAAGGCACGGATTAATCTTTCAAATGCAGCAAATTAAAAGAATTCAATCAGTGTACTGTTAAAAACATTTGAGATCCCCATTGAGCCACCTCGCTCATACTGGTCATCAAATGT
Source organism: Psidium friedrichsthalianum (assembly GCA_019149425.1). Classification (NCBI taxonomy): domain Eukaryota; kingdom Viridiplantae; phylum Streptophyta; class Magnoliopsida; order Myrtales; family Myrtaceae; genus Psidium; species Psidium friedrichsthalianum. The sequence continues at coordinate 30,860 of JAGVVM010000244.1, forward strand.
CGAGGAATGTGTTGTGGTTCCACATCATGAGGCAAGATTGAGGACCTTCTGCCTCCCAGCTGAGCCTGGAGAACCCTAAAACTGGTGCCCCCAAGATCAAGTGCATAATAATTTCCTTTTTCATTCCTGAAAAAAGAACACCAAAAAACATAAAGTGTCAAAACTATGTAGGAAGCGCATGTAGACTTAACTTGCACATAAAAAACAAAGGAGAAAATTAAGGGGCAAAGAAATATTGAATTGTCTCAACATCCAGAAACTGATACTCAGAAAATGACCTCTGATATTTCCAAGATGGCAGTTGTGAAGTCTGCAACTAAAGCACATTGAGTAGGCCTACCCAACTAGTTTGTAGAGATCTCAGTTCAACAAGATCTACGACATTTATAAATAGAAGAAGAATTAACACTAGCACGACCAACTAAAGTCTTTCTAACCTTTTTTTTTTTTCAAAAATTATGAACAACATCACAAGGTATACAAACGAAATCCCTCTACTATTTGTTTATTAAGATATCTGTCTGGTAATCTTCTGTTTTGGCATTCGTCATGGAGGAATCATTCTCTTCATCCCTTTTATTTTGAATATCTTTGTTTTAAACTTTTCGTGTAATGGTTTAAAACATCAAAGATAATCTTTCCATCCTCTTTATTAATAGGGGTTTTGATTTATCTCATCTGGAAGAAAGCGCTCATGGGGAAAAAGCAACTTTTGTAGGAAAAGGATGATGGAATACAAACAACAACAAAAGGCAATTGCCTAAAATAGGTATTGGCCAAAAAGGAACAAAAGATTATTTCATGAAAAACAATGACCTCAAATAGAGAAGAATTTTAGCTCATGCTAGTATAAACAACAGGGACAATTTTCGGGCTTTATATAGATTGAGCATCAACAAAAGTAACAGGAAAAAGAAGCCTACGCTAGGACAGAACAAAGTTAAGCGAATAAAAAACCTGGAATATCAAAGGAATATAGTGTTCTAACTCCTCAGCATGTTAATTCTTCGCATAAGGGATGACAATGCATCTATGCAATAGACAGGCCAATATTAGTACAGTAGTTCACGCCACAACACAACAAGGACCCAAATAATAATAGCATTATCATCGAGATCAATGCTGCAAACAACCCTGTTGGCTACAGAATACGTATCCTTAGGAAAACAATAGAATTGGGGAAAATCCACAATAGCCACCGAAAGTAAATAGCACCTCACAATACAAGTACCACAATACAAGTACCGCTCATTAGATTGCATCGAACTTATTATATCCATTGCATTCTTTTGTACACACTTCAGAAAGAGAATATAAGGCTGGAGACCAATCACGCACTGTCTCTTTCACTAAAGAATTCAAATACCAAAATCCAGTGAAACTACTAAAAAGAAAACTGACACCTGATGCGACAAAAGCTCATTCGAGCACTAACAAGAGACACGAAGTCTAGCTAACAACTTCAGCTTCAGCAAAGTGAATTCAATGAAAAAGAAGCGTAAAAACTTGGTGCAGACATGAGTTAAGTACCCATTGGGGAGAGTATCGACGAAAGTGAGCAACATCTTGAGCTTCGAGCCACCCTCGGAGGCCAAGCCCGCGTGCATCTCAACCTCCATGGCATCCAACACCTGCTTAAGCCTCAACACCGGCGTCTCGCACGCCTCCTCGAGCTCCCTCAACACGCCCAAAACCCTCCCCCACCTCCTCCTGCTCCTCACACTCCTGCCCACCGCCACCCCCGCCACCGCCACCGCCGCCACCGCCACCAACCCCGCCACCGCCATGGCCCCCACCCCCATCCTCCCCATCGCCCGCGTCTCCTCACCGCCTCCGCCTCGACGCCGCCGTCACCAATCACTAAGATCGGTCACCCGAGGCTCCCCTACAGCGCCTCGTCGGGCGAGCGATTCATCGCGTTCCGCTCGGTCCTCTCTCTCGGCTTCGTCGCGGCGTGAAGCCGCGTCCCTTTTCCGATGTCGGCGCGACGGTTCGATGCGAGGAGAGGAGGCCCTCGTGATCATGCAAAAGCCAAGGCGTTATTGTTGCGAGTTGCTCGCGTGGGGCCTCAGCTGAAGCAGTGAGGTCAAAGGTGACAGTTCGTGCCAGGTCGAGTGTGTCAGAGATCGTCGGAGGAGGAAGGGAAGGAGGAGGTGGCGATTCCTCTTTTCCGCGGCGAGGAGTCGCGGGGAAATGAAATGACCCTGTTCTAACGAAGGCTAAAAAGCGAGAGTTCAGAGAGAGAGGGGGGGATTTCCTCTTGCAGTAAGCTGGAAAGCGAACTGAAGATCTTAAAAGCACGTGCCGGGGAAAGACGGATTTGCCCTTTGATTTTTCTAAAATGGCGGAGCTGTCGTGCCACGAGGCTTGATAAGAAATTAGACAATTTATGAGAAAAAACGAAGCTCTGTCTTCAATTTTTTTTCCCCTCGTAAATAATAAATATATATATATAAGTAAAGTAAAAAACGAGAGCTGTCGGACGTAATCTAATCACTAGTCAACAAGTCATGGAAAAAAGGTTAACTCGTATAGTCTCCCGCCTGATTCCTTAACGCAAAAGCCGTCAAATGATTTCAAATACAGTCTAATAATATCTTCGAGTGTGCGATAAGCCAATAAATAAAAAAATATCTACCCAAAGGTTCGGTTCAGGTGTTATTCTTACGCGTTAGCTCGTGTACACTGAATTTGACTGAGCTGCGAAAGAAATGCAGTCGAAGTAAAGCAACGATCAATGCGTCAAAATTGAAAATGGTGCCCGGTAAAATATAAACGTATTAGAAGAGTTTCTACTCCTCCAATTTTAGTCAATTCACCGTTCATTCGATTTAAGTTTTCGAAACTAACAGTGTTATTGACAGATGTTCCCTAATTAAACCCACCCTAAAATGAAAGTTTCGATTTTTTGAAAATTTAAAATTGTAAATATGAGCAGGTGAGGAGGTAAGGGGCGCTACTCGGTAGGGCGTTTCTATAATGGGGAGGAGTGGGGCGGGGCAACAGAGAGGGGGTTTGACTTGGAGGGGTCGCCGTGGAGAATTGCCATTGGTGTTTGGAGATATTTACAGGTTTGGGTTTGGTTGGATTCTGGAAAGTCGGTTACCGCATTGTTTGAAAGATGGGCAGGCCGCTGTTTTGACTTTGATTTGATTAAGGAAAGATTGCCCAATTAGCGAAGAGGCTGCCCGAACCTCGTGCCGATTGATTTTAACTGGTGTATATTTCTTTCCTCCGCCTACTTATGTGCTCCCTCTAACGACGCCACACGTGTCGGTCAAACGCATGAGTCGTCGAAAATGCTCGATTAATGTCCTCGCTAAATTCAGCATCTTTCTTTTCCAATTTTATAATTTATTGTTAATTTTTCAAATGCGTTATCAGAACCGCAGCTCGGCACAAATCGCGTATTTTCACGGCTTCATTTAAATCGAATGCTCCATCTTTTTCCATATAAGCACCGCCCACCTTTTTATTTTCGGGATTAGTCGCCTCCCGATGTGCAATTTAATCAGGACTTTGTGATTGCAGATTCATTTCATTCTAAACTTCTTCTTTTTTTAGTCTAATCACAGCTTAAATCCCTCCTGGGGGACCCGCAAGGCGAAAAGAAGTCTTCATCTTTGTCCTCAAAACGGACCGTTCCGCAAAGCCTGATGAAAGAGAGAGAGGGAGAGAGAGGGAGTGCTCTCAATCGATCGACATGATTTTTGACTTTGACCAAAATGACGATTCCGTTATTCGCAGCCTTAAAGAAATCAAGGAGATTTACCGTAATGCCCCCAAAATCAAGACGGGATTAACGATGGCAAAGCCCGAATTGTCCCCCATCGCTTTCGGGGACCACCTGCGATGACTCGTTGACGGCCCAAGGAGAACGGGAATTGTCTTTTTTTTTAGGCAACTGACGACCGAGTCCTGTTGACGTAACGTCGACCCTCTCTCGAATCGCACCCTTTCCGTGCTGCAGGGCAAGAAAGAAGGCGTGCTTAAATTGAATTTGGCTTCGGATGTTGTGGAGACGGACGCTCCGACAGATCGTGTCGACGATAAAGAACGATTAAATCAGTCAACTTCGAGAGCTTTGGTGGAATCTTAGGACGAGGCGAAAGCAGAGATTTGACCGACGAATTCTTTGGCCTTTGGTGGCCAAACCCCTAGCTTTGCCTAATTGCTTCCTTTTCGTTCTTTTTCTTCGCCCGTACGCATTTTGTCAATGATTTGCAATATTAAAGAATCGTGATAAATGAACAAAAGAACTCAATTGGACCGAACCAGCCAGATTCCGAGTGATTCCTATCGGAACCAATAAATATCGATCCACTACCCAATTTTAAGTGTGAACCTACCTGTCCAAATTACCTAGATCAAAACCGATGGGTCCATCTAGGAATCAAACTGATTAGTATGATGCAAAAAAAGTGATTATGTTCATAACAAATTTTAGTGAGTGCAAGTATTTAGTCATTTTACGAGACTCTTAGAATTTAGCGAATGCAAGTATTCAGTCCCATGGCAGTGCCTTTCATAGGCTTTACCTTGTAGGGACTTTTGGCATCCAATGGGATTCTTAGTCGTATGGACAAACCTTTGGCATCCAGTCGAATATAAGGCTTTCCAGCCTTACTACCAAGATGAGATGCTGTCTTACCATTCTAAGATCCATAATTGGGGAGAATCTTGGAATGACGCTTCTTCCCACTACAAACTAGCTTCACCATCGGGGCATTCTCTTAAGTTTCTTTGGCTAGCCTCATACTCATATTGGGGTTTGCACGTTCAAGGAGTTCTTCAACTTGCTCTCGCGGTATCCAAGAGTCAATGCTACTGCTTCTTGCTAATTTGTTGACTCACGGTCGATTTCTAGACTCACTTCGGGAACCATATTGATATCGATAGACTTGTTTACAGTTGAGTCTAGGAATTAGTGGGCAGTTCCCGATTTCCATTTTTATGAAACCGGCCATTCGTGGGCAATTTTCGATTTTAGGATAGGAATCGATTCACCTGGAATTGATCAATTTAATTTGTTTATAACTTTATCTTGATAACAGCTGTAATATTTCTACACAACCTAAATGACACGAGAGACTGAGCCGACTCGTTACATTTTCAAACGAAACGGTGGCAACGAAGACAGGTCACGAACTCCTGTAGACTTTGACCAACCAAAAAAAACAAGAAGTTTTGTAGACACGTGCTCTTTGGCCTTTGCAAAAGTACGAGGAGAACCCGCGATCGAATTGCGATTTCAGGAGAGGCGGAGGGGCAAAAGAGGCAAAGGGGGAGGCAGTGATCGATGTCCTTTTGCCCTATGGGGATACGGTGGGGTTTTCTATTTTTCGTATAAATAAGAGGGCGGAGGGGAGAGGACCGGCTGGACAGAGCATTAGAGGACGGGAAGGCGACAGGTCTTGCATATCCGCCGCCGTATATCCGCCAGCTGTCCTCTGCTATTTTCCAGCTGTGTTTTCTCGCTTCTCCAAAACCACGAAAAACACGTCAAAAATAAATAAATAAAAACCTCGCTCGCGACCGTCAGAGCCTCGGTGGCACCACCTTTGCCACCACGATCTGGAATCGGATCACCTAACATTGAGGTTTCTATGTCATGGGTAACATTGCTCAAATCAGGCCTTCCATTTTCATTTGCACGGTCAAGATTGAGAGAGGATTGGGATTCAAAATTTTTCAAACCCTAAAAAAATTCCCGCCTAATTTTTTCCCTTCTCTTCAACAAATGACGTGGCTCAATCTTAACCGTCAAATGAAAATGGACGGCCTGATTTGAGCAATGTTACCCATGACATAGAAACCCTAATGTTAGGTGATCCGGATCCGATTTCTCCGATTCTCACGAGGTTATTATCGAAGTGTGCACAGTCCAACATCATTCTTTGATGAAATCTCCTGTCTAATTTCTTTGGGACAGGCGAACACGCCACCTACCGATGGTGTCTAATTTGCAAGGAAAAAAATGATAATTTGGATTCACATGTCCTTATGCCTCGTTTTGTCCCGAGCCTAGAAGGCAAGGTCCCAACCCCAGAGCATCGAGCTCCCCGGCCAACCCACGAGGCCCCAAGCTCGGGCCCTAGGGGGTTAGGGTGGTCCTTGAGGAAGTGCTATAACTTTGGTTTTTTTTCTCACGATTTTTATGTTGCTCGGTGTGATAGTGAAATCCCGCCATCGTACGTCGCTAGATAATTCAATTCTACGCTCTTGAGTTTCTTTTCCGACATGGGAAATTTGGGAAACAATTTCTAAAAGCAACTATGGAGCTCCTTTTCTATTTCAGAAAGGAAAAAATCCAATTCGATATTAATCAGAGCAATGAAATTCGAAAGAAATGACTACAAATGACGGGTTAGGAAAAGGGTCGATGTCCAATGATACAGTCGATCCAGGTCACGACCACAGTCGAGCAAAGTGCAAAACAACGTGAGGCGACGTGACGTGCTCTGCTCGTTCGCCCCACAGGAATCTATTCCGATTAATTTAACGGGTCGGCGCCAACTTTGATCCATGGCCAATGAGCAATTTGTGATTCCACTGGAGAAGTGCTGCTACATGGAGCTAGCGACAAATTACAGATGACGACTCTTGCTTGACGTCTCCACTTTTATCAAAAAGTTAAAAACTAGCCAAAGGAAATTAAAATAAGATTAATATCATAAAAAATCATATATTTATGATAAATTTATTCTGAATTAATTTATTGACTACTAAAAACCCCAAAACAGTACAGTTGTAATTAGTTTACCGTATGTTAGTTTTTGACAAATTTTACCATTAAATTGCTGAATTTGATGACATACGACAATTGATGGATGTATTAGTTTGAAATTTTTTATAGTATTAACACGATTTAAGAAAAACCAACCGAGGATAAATTTATTGCGGATATACCAATTTAGCGTTTTTGGTGGTGAAAAAAACCAATCTATGGTAAATTTGACCATTTGAGTTTTTTGGTGGCAAAAATATTAGTTTATAGTAAATTTATCACATGTATGTCAGTTTGAGATTTTTTGCGATATTAATCGATTAAAGTAAGATCCCCTATTAAATTCATGGTCATGTATTTTCTTCATACCCCACGCGATTTCTTTTCTATTTAGTAAACTTCCGATACTTAATTTTGCTCCTCAAAAGCCCGAATATTGGAGAAAAACAGGGAGATGATATTCTAAACAAACCTTTTTATGTAAGAAGGTTCGTGTAATTATGTCTCATGCAACTACGCGTCATGCGCGATGAGATGGGGAACAATACAATCGAGCGAAAAAAACTTGGCGAAAGAGATCAATGCGACGATGCAAAAAACTTCGGACATTGGACTACGAATCCAATCTCTGAATTTTCACCGTTCCTTTTTTTTTTTCCACTCTTTCCTCTGTACTCATAAGTATTCTTTGATCATACGAAACTTTTTCAATCGATTTCTTTGTCAAATTCCATTCGATCGAAGCCGGTGCGTTGACCGGTGTCGTCGAAAATACTCGACTCCGCTACGCAACGGAAGCCTACCAAAGATTTTGCTTAATTAGGGTCCGTTGGGAGCAAAATCAATGCGTTCGTTGTTCTTCGCTGAGAGCACGACAGGGAAAAATCAACGCCATCATGCACGAGATGTACAAGAAAATGTCAAACGCATCGATCATACGCCGTCGCAATCGAAGATCAAGGAAGTCGGAGAAACTCCGATTGGAAAATCTGATCAAGGGTCAAAAGGGTATTTTCCTCCTCCAACATGGAACTCTAATACACGTAGGCTAGGCGGTGTCGAGAATTCACCATTCGAAAAAGGGCAAAAAAAAAAAAAGATTAATTAAAGTATGAAGAAAGGGACCTTCGGTCAAAGATTAGCGACGGTGCGATTGGACAAAGCATGCCGACCAAAAAGTGCTAGATCTTGATGGGCCGGTATCTCTCTCGAGATATCAGTGTCCAGATAGATTTTTTTTTTCTTTTTAATGAATTGGTTCAAATCATTTTGGCAACGCACGAAGAAGAAGAACAGCCATTGCTTTTTTACCCCCACAGCCTTCTCTCTCTCTCTCTCTCTCTCGTGAAGACACGAACAGTAGTCAAGTGGGGGTCGCTGTCGGGCCATCCATCGGAATCCGAGACCCGGGATTGGCCGACCAAAAGAGCCCAAACTTTGGTGCATCGCCTTGCTCCAGATCACTCGCGACTTTTAGCAGCTTATTGCAATTCCTTCGCCCCATGATGGGTGAACATGAGGGGGGATCAAGATGATCTATGGATTAGTATCTTGAAATGTTGGTCTCTGCCTTGAATCTCGGGTCGATACAATCGTGAAAACCATGATCGGCCGAGATAAGTGCTTCGCTATCTTTCATCATGTGAAAAGTAGGCCGTTATTGCTAGTAATGATACCCATTGAAAAAATCTCTTTCTCCCTCTTCGATTATCTTGGATTAGATATGAAATCGTGCGCGGACACATTTTTCTGGCGTACAACCCGAAGGGCAACAATTAATTGCTGATTTTTCGATAGTTATATGTTTAGATGACCGCGGTATTACAAACAATACACTTCGCTCAATGTTTGACCTACCATTGTATCATTGTGCACGAGAAAAATCACAATTTACCAATTTACCATAAGACATCCTAATCTTTCTAAATTAATAATTGTCCTTGACCCTTTTCACTTTGAGTATAGCAAATTGCTATATGAGTATTATAAAAATTATCATTTTACGGCCAATCAAAAAAAGAAAGAAAGTATGCAACTTCGTCGTAGGGGCAGCACCGCGGGGTCACGAGGACAGCCTAGTTGCTCTCGCTTGTGCAACAATGCCGCCCATGGACCTTGCCATTGTCTTGTTCCCTTCCGAGTACTATGATCCAGATTGCACAAAATGAAAATTCACAGCCTAAGTTTCAAGTTTGGTATGGCCATTGCAATCACCGTTGGTCTTGAGGCGCACTCGTGTCATGAGAATGCTTTGACTTTCATGTTGCGAGATAAGGTCATGATTGAACGGCTAGACCTATCGCGAGCACGCAATTTTTAACGAACCCAGTTCATCGAAACGAGGAGAGCAAATCGAGAAACGGACGCGGGGCGTGGGGCGCACGCGCTAGCGCGGGGGAAATGGTAGTGGGTTTTTGTCGGTTAGAGGTGTACAGCTGGGCAGTACGGACACGTGTCGGATCTCGGGATTTTTCTTTTAATTGACAAGCCGAGGATCTGGGCGATTCGATGGGACCGGGCCCTTTTTGTGCTCCGCTATGATACTGTCCCCGAACGAGGTCGGGCGTCTTAATAACGCAGGACCCAAACCCCCCCTCGCTCTCTCTCTCTCTCTCTCTCTCTCTCGCTCTGCGCGCCCGTTGAACCAGCCACGATTTTCCGCGTGCGCGGAGCTGGAAAATCGTCTTGACATCACGCGATCACGGGACGAAGCACACGTCAGGCGCCACGTCACCCACAGGTGGAGGAGTAAGGGCCCCTCATCAGATGCAGCCCAATCTCGAAGGCAAATGGCTAACGGATCGTCAGTACATGGGCCAAGAAGCAGAAGCAGAAGCAGAAGCAGATCAGGAGAATGGGCTTTCAGCTAGCTGGATATCCCAATGGCGAGCGAGGTATACAGGGAAAATCCTAAATAAGGATTTGAAGTGTCGATATTTTTAAATAAGGGCACGAAGTAAACCTTTTTCTTCTATTGGGGCCGATGAGGGCTTGTTGGCAGCTGGCGACCTCGCCCAGGCTCTTGCTTGTGGCCGGCAAGGGCTCGCCTCGCCCAGGTGTGGCTAGCCCTTGCCTAGACAAGGCTTGCGACGGCCTTGCCCAGCCCTCGCTGGTTGCGGGACATTGTAGGAGACTGACCACCTGTGAAAAGGAAGAAAAAAAAAAAAGAAAAAAATTCAGAAAAAAAAAGTAAAATGATGAAAATTTCATTGGTAAGATCCTTCTTTAAAATAATAAAGGCAGTTCAAACTTTTTTTTTTTTTAAACAAGGTTCACTTTAAATCCTTACTTGAGAAAATGAGGGCAGTTCAAGCTTTTATTTATATTTTTTTTCCAGATATATACCCCCTCACAGCGAAGACCACTGCAGCCAAAGGCGAGTGCCGCGAAATTCTGGGAAAAAGAAAAAAACAGCGGAATCAGTGGAAAATTCTCTATCAAGACCAGTCCAGGAGACTCCAGGATCGTCCATCGTTGGCCAAGAGTTGCGTTTCTCGTGGCCAAACTGATCACGGACGCACGGTGGACGCTGCTACGTCGCTTTCCTGCCGAAGAAAAAAACGTGCGACGATTGGCAAACTCGGACGAGTACGACGTCTCCTGCTCATTGAGAACGTGGAGTTTGGATCTGTCGGGTTCGCGTAGAAAATGAGCTGGTCGCAGTGGATGGAGTGAATGTGAGGGACTCGTCCTGCGGGATTATAACTCTGTTTAGCGCGGTGGAACTTATCTGGCTCAACTTTTGTGAAAATGGGCGCCGAGACTTCCACTACGTAGATCCCCCGAGGGGCGAGGAATCGGAGCTGCCCAGATCGTGCTCGACGGGCCGATATTTGAGAGGTTTTCGGAAGCGCTGGTCCGATTTTCAATTTCAATTTACGAAAATAGAAATTTCCAGTCTATTTTCCGATTTCAGGAGTGGAACCCGCCCACTCGTACCTTCCGGACCATTTCAATTATTTAAAAAAAAAAATCTTTAACCCTAATCGCAGACTCATAATCGCACTCGCTTCGCCAAATTTTTGCTCCAAAAAAGAACAAACTCGTCAGTCTATGTATGCTTCAGGCAAGCTGGCCATGTGTTATTAGCAACGCCATGCTATTATCAACGGGAAAAGTGTTAAAAAAAATTTTAAACCTATTTTATTGATGTCAATTTAGTTATAAACCTTTTATTTTGATGCAATTTAGTTCTAAACCTTTTGCATTGGTGCTAATTCAATCCTAAACATTTTATATTTGTGTCAATTCAATCCTAAACCTTTTTGTATTTTTGTTAATTGAGTCAAACCGACCAATTTTGGTTAAAAATTTATTGATGTAGACATCGATTGTCCTATTTGGCATGCCTAGTGCCAACATGGATATTTTTTTAATATTTTTTTTAATATTTTTGAATATTTTGAATATTTTTTAATGATTGGGAAAAGAAAAAGAAGAAAAAACTAAAATATTTATTAAAAATATTAAAATATTTAAAAATATCAAAAAAATATCCACGTCATCGCTAGTCATGCCATGTATGACAACGGATATCCACATTAGCGAATTTCGGCCAAAATTGATCGAATTGACTCAATTAACAGCAATGCAAATTAATTTAGCACGAAGCACTTTTAGTTCTAGTCTTTTAGATGGGTGAATATGTGCGTTCGTTTTCTAGTTTGCAAAATATATTCAAATCCAACATGATGCGGCTAATGAGAGGTGATGTGGCGAATATGTCATTAACAAGAGAATCTAACAACAAATCATGAAAAAAGAAATGCGACCAATCCTATTAGACCACCTGGGAATCGGACGTATCGGTTAGGCTCCAAGACTAAGCTCCGGTTCTTGGTTCCAGAAATCGAAAACCAATCCCTCTGGTCTGGTTCCCGATTTTTAGGTGAGAGCCGAATCTCCCGGAAACCGACCACCCTTAGATCCATCCCATCTCTCAAAGATCTTGATAATACCACCGACTTATTATTCGATTTTTATTAAACTTCATCGTCCTCATAAAAGAATGATTTGCACATCCACTGTGGGATCATTTGACCCGCAGAAAGATTCGGGTTACATAATCATCTCAAATATGCATTGATCCTCTCGTGAATGTGTATAATTTATCTCCTTAAGTTTATCGTGGACGCGATAATTATACGATCTCCTTTAGAATTTCGCTAAAATGTGCCCTTAAGAAGCCACTTTTTTTTTTTTCTGCGTCCAATGTGTCTTTAGTGCTTATTTATAATCGTTCCTGCTATTTTTTAGATTCGATAATTTCCTCGAAACTAGCGAGTTTATGCTACTGCTCCTCATCACCCATGGATTTGTACTTAATGCACAATTAAGATCTAACTTCATCTACCTCTCGTGATGTAGCAAGCGCTCACAAATTTGCCAAGTGGGAACATCTTGTTCATCAGCATCTCATAAACACTTTGGCGGCACTAGCGGTTATCTTTGCCTTTTCGGTCAGTTTCACTATCGATCGCGGTAACTCTTGAGCTGTACCTCCAGATTATCATTGTTGGGTGAATCTGCACCATGGTGTTTTTTTCCCGGACGATTCACAGAGGTGGACCACGGATAGATCACTGTTCGATCTTTAGAGCTCGTCGCGGGCACTTCTCTCGAGTCAATTTCCTAGATAGAGAAGAGAAGATACTTGCGCTAATTTGCCACGATTTTGGTTTTTGCCATGCTTTCTAAGCCACACACTTTGGTGTCGTGACGTGTTCTTGGGGATACTTGGTCCGAATAGGACGGGGTATGTCGTACTTACGATCAACAAGCTTGATAATCGAAACGCAAGTCGTTCCACCGAACAATCTAGTTAAAGACTAGCTACCGATTTTTGTTGGACTCTATCTGGTATTCAGGTTAGGCATGTTGGACCAGGCATCCTTAGCAGCCTGATGTAGTAGACGAGAGAAGAAGCGAACAAGAGTAAGTCTCTGTCGAAGAAAATTCTCACGGCAATCACGGCGAAATGAGAGAACATGTATGGCCACGCAACTCGGGGAGCATTGGCTTCTCGTTACAGTCTCATCAGGTGTCTATCCTGCACATTAAACATCCAAGAAACTGGTCCTACCATGTCAACATCACCTCGAGTGATTGACCTGGCAAGATTGGTGGAAAACGCTCTTGAATTTTCCAAATCTTAGGCCATGGAGTTGCATATAAGCTGGAGAGTCTTTGGAGATAAGCATCCAGGGATCCGCTTCATCATCCCATCAAAAAAGAGTCTTTGTTTGCCATAGTTGTGTTTCGACGAAATGAGTGACAAGAATGTTATGGCTTCGCTGATGCTCGCTCTCGGCCTGCTACTAGCAGGAGCAGGAATGACAGGTTCCTTCCTTCTTCTGCTTTTCCTTTTCGCATGTACCGTTCCGTAATGAGAACAGACGTTTTCTTCGACCGAGGTATCGACCAAGCATGTTGGGGCATGTCTGAAATCTATGTGGTGATCGATAGAGTGATTGAAGTAGATGCTTCTATTGAACACTACAGTAGAAACAAATTCAGCTCCTAACTGCGCTGAACTGTTTGATTGCTCATGAAGCACTATAAAAAAAGGTCACATTCTCCTTTCGTCACTGCATCATTTCGTTTCACAATCCAGGTGCACAGTCCGTGGGTGTCTGCTATGGACGGAATGGCAACAATCTGCCTAGTCAGGCGGAAGTGATCGAGCTGTTTAAGGCCAACAGCATCGGAAGGATGAGGATTTACGATCCAGACCAAGCCACTCTGCAGGCCCTGAGAGGATCCAACATTGAACTCATCCTCGGTGTTCCTAACGACAACCTCCAGGCCCTAACCGACGCGTCCGCAGCATCCAACTGGGTCCAAAACAACGTCGTGGCATTCTCTTCCGATGTCAAGATCAAGTACATTGCAGTCGGGAACGAAGTCCCCCCAGGCGATGCAAAAGCCCCATACATCCTCCCTGCGATGCAGAACATCCAAAACGCCCTCGCGTCTGCGAATTTGCAGGGCCAGATCAAGGTCTCCACGGCAGTTGACACGAGTCTGCTAAGCGTATCCTACCCCCCGTCGAGCGGGACATTCAGCGACCCCGCCAGTCAATTCATAAGCCCCATAATTAGCTTCTTGGTCAATAATGGCTCACCGCTCCTAGCCAACATCTACCCCTACTTCAGCTACAAAGATAATATGCAGAGCATTGATCTTGCCTATGCTCTATTTACATCACCAGGAGTGGTAGTAACAGACGGTGCATATCAGTACCAAAATCTGTTTGATGCATTGGTGGACTCCCTTTACTCCGCCTTGGAAAGAGCTGGCGGGTCAAGTTTGGCAATCGTTGTATCGGAGAGTGGATGGCCATCAGAAGGCGGCACTGCTGCTTCATTGGGCAATGCAGGCACTTACTATGCAAATCTGATCAGCCATGTGAAGCAAGGCAAGGGCACGCCCAGGAAGGCTGACCAGGCCATCGAGGCATACTTATTCGCAATGTTCGACGAGAACCTAAAAGCGGCCGGGGTTGAGCAGCATTTTGGACTCTTCACTCCAGCAAGCAACTCAAATACCAAATCTCTTTCGCTTGAGAGAGAAAACCACGTGAGACTACACTTATAGTTGTAATAAGGGTGGTTTCTGCTCAACCACTTGAAATGTACCTGGGTACGGTATAGAATAACAAGCAAATAGAAAAATGGGAACTGATTGTGTAACATTACAAGACAGAGAAGTCAATGTTTACACTTCGATATTCCTAGTAGAAACCATGAACCACATTATCCTCCCCCAAAAAAAAAAAAAAACTCATAAAGAGAAGTGGAAGTATGTCAGCTATCCCCGGACAGTGATCTACGATTGTACTGTTTGCATATCTCCATTTTTCTCAAGAGAAACTTAAAATTCTGATATTATTTTCTCTGGCGTTCTTACACTATTATTTAGAAATCACCAAAGGCGAGGATATACTGCAATATCTAGCTTTTACACAAAGTTAAATAAGATCTATACCACAACTAGTGCACTGTTTGTTTAATTTACAACCGCATACGGACGACGTGAGCGCGTGATCGCCCTCCATGCTGGAAATATTCTAAGAGATGTAGTATCATTTCTGAACAAAAGGGAAGAAGAAGATAGCCAAAGAAAAGAAGTAGAGAGGAAGCAAAATGGGCCAATTGTACTAGGTCACTGGCATCAACAAACAGGAAGTGGTAACACCATTCTGGAATTGATCATGCACCTCACTTTTGCTTCTGCATTATTGCTTTGAGTTTGAGGGTGATATTTACAGTCATGATGCCATAGCAGTCCAGTAGTTCGCCACACATAAGCTCGTCGGCGTCCCTATAATACGTGACCATGCCCAATCCACTTCTCCTACTCGTCGCATCTCCGCCAGCTGCCACAGAAACATCATGTGAGGAGCAATATGGGATAACTGTGATTCTGGTTATGGTTTTTCGATTCATTGGTATCATGCTCTAAGGTAATAGCCATTATAGTCATTGATCTAATGTTCATTTTTTGAAATCTATATTAGACGTTCATGTACATAAATTGTGGGCAACACTGTCATAATTTGTAATCGTAAGGCAATATTGGCTCACCCTTCCGTCTTTCAGCTCAAAGATCACCGAGTCATCAGAAAATGGAATTGGCCTTGTGGGGGCGACCTGTATTTTGAAGCACAATGGGTAAGTTTCGACAAAACTTGGTGTCCAAGCAAGACACGACAGCGATGAGTGGACTAACTTTTGTGTCACAGTTCCTGCTGAGTTCATCGAATTGTGACGGTTCCTTCTCGGCTCCAGCATTAGTATCCTCAGGGACGCAAACCGCATCGTTCATGCCACTCACTTCCATCTCTCTCTGATCCTCGGAGGCCGTGTTTCCAATGTGTGGGTGACTGAAGCTTTTCCATTTCCATGTTGTCTCTTCAGTGTACCTCAGATATACTTTTTCGTCTGAACCGATCACGAATAATTGATTACTCTCAAAGCAAGGACCCGGTGGACTTACCAATGTGACCGCTTTATGTGGTGTTCCATGTTCCACCCAATTCCACCCGTTGACCGCGCTCCATTGATATTCTACTAGTCCACCATCTCGTGAAAGAATAAAAATGGAACCTTCTAAGGATACCGAGGATGGACGCATCACAGTTCCAGGCGACCTAGATAAGAGCAAGTGCCGGGATTGGTAATGCTCATGCCACAACTCTGTCACTTTGTTGTATTGATATAATCTTCCATCTATGCCGACAACGAATACTATGTTTCTTCTGAATAGTTCCTGGTCTATGATGCATGAGACCTTCGTATTTGGAGGGTTTCGGCAATCTTTCCATTTGAACTTCCTCATGAAAACCTGCAAAAATAGTTGTGAAGCACATTTCGATAACTTATCTTAAACGAGTTGGAGCAACACAAAATCAACAGGGAATATAGTTATATCCATCTTTGTTCTGTCTGAAAATGTCTAGCAATTGGAAAATTGAAGCAACATTGTGGATCATTTTCGTTATTGACGGAAATTCTTGTCAACGAGTAATTCTTTTGCGCCGTCTACACAACCATGCTTGTAAGAATCCTCTGCTACTTGATGGAATATGCGAACCAACAAGGATGCACGAGAAAATCTTTGATTATTCTGAAAGATTTGTATCTTAATCACCATTGCCATTTCAGCAAATTAAGACATATAAAGGACTGACCTATAGGTAAACGCATTCTAGTTGGATGTGGACTACTCACTGTGAATTGCATCAATCTTCCACTTTTGCTCACGAAGAAGAGTGCATCATCCACTGAGAGTCTACTTTCTCTGCCTGGTATCCCATCCCATGGCGGACCTGCTATAACTTGCCTTCCTTTCCTCATAGCTGTGCAATTCACCCAAGTGAGCTCGTTGCTGCTTCTCTCTCTCATCAGCAAACTCTTGTAAATGTCAACAAGAAAGAGACTCCCATTGTAGTTCCCTAGCGCGCCTTTCATTGCGGTTGGGTGCTCGTGTCGCAGCCAAAACCAAATATTATCAGCATAGAGATACTCAAAGGTCAAACCGCCATCTGTTATGAGGAAGAATGATCTGCTTCCGTGCATCACACGCAGCCGGAAATTAGTGTTCATCTTATCATCTAGGAAAGTATGTTGCTGCACATTTGTTCTATCTGACGTGCCTGGAAGCAAGTAACTCTGTTGCGTTGCGCTTGCCTTTCTCCTCCTTGTTACCATTCTTGTGATTCCCGAATCATTTGGCTCGTCTTTAGTGCCCGTCACGCAATTTGCGGGTCCACGTTCTTCAGTGCAATACTCTGCATTCCATCCTTCACTTTCTGGGGCATCTAAAACTGACCAGACATACTTAGACGATGGTCTCTTCCTCATGTTGGGTTGATCAGGGCCCGAATTTTCACCCCCAAGTCCTGGTAAGTGTAGCTCTGCAAGTCGGCCATCATCAAGTGCGAAAATTACTCTTCCGATCTGTAGCTGTACTCCAGAAATACCTCTCGCAGCTTTACCATGCGTTGGATGCATGTGATTAGCCCAAGCATCTATAGGTGGCTTCTGGACCACTTCTACGAAGTTCCAAGGCGAGGAATAACATCACAGCAATAGCAAACCACAGAGACAAACATTGCAGGTGAGTTCGAGATATACACCATTTAGCTCCATTGCTAAATACATTCTTTTTTGACGCGAAGACAGATTTTCTTTTTCATGTAAATGCATGATGAGGTTTTCTCATAAAAATACCTGAATGTTTTGGTATTCTATATTCCATGACATATCCTGAGGATGTCGTGAAGAACAGAGAGTACATGTTTTCACTGGATTCATGTTGCAGAACTGGGGTCATGGATGTCAGGTTATGATCCTTTGGACTTCCATGAGATATCCATTTCCACTTCTGTTGGTGTATTCGCCTTTCAATTAGATCACCAGCCTGTATGAAGAGTTTGTAGATATAAGCAAGCAAGAGATTCGTAAAGATACGGACATCTTAGTTTCACAGATAAATAGTCCTTCATTTTGGTCCTCTAGCACTTTTTAAGATCCTACTATTTTCATGCATAACATCAACAAGATGCTTCAAATTTTGTAAATTTGCCTAGGTTGCTCCTGATATATAAACTGTCTCTTACTACTGGTCATTCATTCTTTGAATCTACTAATGAAAAGATCAGTATTTATAAGTAGAACCTTTGTAAGAAGAAAGACAGAAGCGGAATGATCTCCATTCATCCCCAGTAAAGTACAACCCCTGGCGACTGTCAGAGAAGCATCTTCTTCTCTTCCCTGTTTCATGATGTGCTTCTTCCATGGCGGCTTCGAGCTTTTATCATACTCGTAAAGCTCACCTTTCGAGCTGCATTCAACATCTCTTGTTCAGTTGACTCGATTTAAGCAACTTGGAACAGTTCACCAAAAAGTCAACTGCACATGCTTACTAGTACACAGTTTTGTAATCAAAGTTTTTTGCAAACTAGGCATGTTAATACGCCAGCTGCGTTGGTTAAATTTACTGGCGGTGATATCAAGGGACAAAGACTTTTTTTTTTTTTTGCGGGGGGGGGGGGGGATCAAAAAGCGAGACTTTACCTTATGATAAATACTGCGTCTGGTCGCAAAGCACCCGCATCAGTTATCACGGCAACATTAGCACCAGGGGGTTGGCCGTGATTTACCCATCTGTGCTTAGAGGACATAAAAGCCAATGGCATATGAGTTTCTTGACAAATAATCTATGAGATCGGAGTTTCAAATTCAAGTCATTACCTTGCTTCGATTTCTGTCTTGAGTACACAATATCACATATTTGGTTCTTACCTTGGAGGCTCTATGTCATTCAGCTCCAACAACGCTCCGTTCTTCGTGCAGAAATAAATTCTCCTGGAAAAAATGCGGAGTTATGTTCAGTTGTCATCGCGAGATGTCCTACCACGCTAGGCCCCATTACAATCAAATGACCGTGTTCTTTCAGTTCCATGGTTGCATACTGGAATTGATTTACTCACATTCCATCAAATGAAACAACACCTGACTTTATTTGGGTGGTTGAAGCTTGTTCCCCATTCTCTTGACTTGAGCTCGAATTGAACACAACAGGGACCTCTACCCAAATTGGCTGTGAACTTTCCGAGTTGCATCTGGAAAAAATGGAGATGAATGCGCGAGTCAGCTTACTTCGATTCAGAATTTTGGGATACTCTGCCATCAGTTTTGTGGGCAAGAAGAGACTCATCACGTAAAAGGTTATTTCATCCATAAGCAAGCGCAGTCAATCTCACGAAACTAAGATGAGATTAACCGTGCGGAGATTACAAACTGTCATGGTCTAACGAAAAATCAACAGCTGAACTAGGAGTGGATAAGTGAGACATGCCTCGCACGTCAGACTTATCTGGTTCCTTGCACTCGTCTCCGTGATGCCGATGTTTTCTCTTAGCATCCCAAAAACAAGTCTAAAGCAAAAGAAATCTACCTGGCATAGCTGACCCGCTTCAGATAGAGCAAGTATCGTCTGGTTGACGATGAAAACCGATACTGCACGGCCTGCTGATGTCGTGAAATCATGGGGTGCCAGAACCCATTGCACTCCGTTCCAGAACCTCTCATAGATAGACCCGCTCTCGCCCGTGATCCAAATCGACGCCTCAGACATCCTAGTAACAGAAAGTCTCTTTCTGAGAGGCAGAACCACGCTGGAGCCATCTGCTGCTTCTCCTCTGTCATCTTTAGCCGACGACTCACTTTGTTCGGGATCATGGGATTGCCTTTCACATCGCCCTTCACTGCGCGACCTCCGATCAATCAAACCAACCTTGGTGCAGTTGTCATTAGCACAGGCCACCAGATCATAAGGCAGTTGAACTTCGACCCAGTGGTTGGTTTGCTCATCGAACTCCCAGAACCGATCCGTTTTCTGCTCGAATTGCCGCACGCTGTGCTGAATATATTCATAGGGGTACCGGGAAGCATAGCCGCGCACAACCGGATGATCCACCAGCCAGAGGACCGAGATGAACACTAGGACATCCCTACTGCACACATGTTAGAGATGCAAAAGGCCCTCTAAACCCGGGACATGGAGAAGGTGCCAAGAAACGGCATGGCTGGACAACCGTGCTCGATGTGGTGACCCATCAGCACGGAAGCAGAAAAAGACCAGGGAGTACTGAACTACTCAGTAGAGGACCAAGTACCCATTTTGGCAAACAAAGAGCTCCTCTCGTGGGGGTCCAGGTTCAGGTTTTATAGATGACACCTACCTCTGCAGTGAACTCCTTTGCGTTTGTCAGCTCTACATAGTTAAAGAGAAAAAAAAACAAACATACTGAAGCAGCCAGGCCTCCGTCAATGGGGTTAGTAAAACTGCTTGTTCTACGTTTCTTTCTTCTCTCTTACCTAATACCAATGACTTTATCACAGTCACAGAGTTGGATTTCCTTAATCTTCTCGCCGATTTCCATCAGATGAAAGTGAGAATACATTGATTCAGTGGAGTAGTAGAGGTTCTTAGCTTTTCAAATATAGCTTTTCGTTTCTCTTTTGACATTCCTACGCAGACTCCATAACAAAAGGGAAAAAATTCACGGTTTCCGTTTGATGTTCTGCACTATCCTGTCGACCGTTCTGACCGTCCGATCAGCATATCTTTCTTTTTGTCCTTTTTTTTTTTGCCTTTTCTTTCTCGAGCAAGTTTCTTCATGATCAGGTAACCACACGTTTTTGCCGTCAAAACGTGGGAAATCAAAGTGTTGGCCTGGGGAAGAGAAGGGTGGTTGTCAGCCGAGGTAAGATGTCACTAATTTCTTTGAAGGAGTGTAAAAGCCATGGCTTCCAAATGCAGACATGTCTCGAGTGGGATGTCTCTGCGAGACATTGGATCACGGATCGCAGACCCATCGCCACCTTTTATGGCTCACAAGTGATTGTTGTGGGGCCCTCGCCTCCGATCGATTATCGGGTACAGTTAAAATTCGCACCTTACACAACGCAATTTACGAATGTCAATCTCATATCACATGCTTAAAAGCCGAGATGCATCAAGAACAATACTCTCGAAACGCCCTACGCTTTCGCGCTTTTATGCCAGACCCCCATAGACGTGTGGATCTTCGCCTGTGATGGAATTGAGTACTTAAATCATTATAATCTTATGGAACAGATGCAATCAAATGGGCGAGCCAAGGCATGTGGTTCTGGGGTCTTTGTTGATGATTGGAATCTTGAGTATCTGCTGGTGGGCTTGAGGAATCTTGCTTTTCTTGGTTACGTGCGGCTCTCAAGATTCCCTGCCCCATTATTTTTTTATTGGGTACTTTGAACTTAATCATATTTCGACTTGGTGAATAATGCTCTTTCAGATATTTAATATATTCTTGATGGGGATTGATCGCAACATGTACATGAACGTCCGCACCCGAGAGCGGGTCTTTTCACGATCGATATTTCGCCGTGACTTTGGACTTTTTACGGGGCAGTTGAGGGTCAGTGATGTGATCGTTGCCGTTTTATAAACGCTCCTTACGGGAAATCCTTGCGGGTCTCATACGGAATCCTTGGATCATGCTTACGATCGAGTCATCTGAACGACGGGAGGAGACTCAAGCGTTCGATTTCCAAAATTGCTCGAACAATTCGGTGGACTGGCTTGGCATCGCGAATCGTTTACTCTTTTCAAGCGTGTAGAGATCTTAATCTTGTGTCCGATAGAGCTCTGTGATCCTCTGAAGTCACCAATGGCTAGAGAAAGAAAAAAAAAAGAGAGAGAAGAGAGAAGAAGAAGAGAAGATTCAACAGACTTTTGAGGACGAGGCTAAACAATTGAACCACTGGGCAGAAAAATAGAAACAATAGATGACCTCAATTCTTACACCTACTGTCATGCCAAAGTTCAGACAAACGACCTTCTTGTTCGACCGATTCTGTAGTAAAGCAGAAATCTAGATGGTCCCAATAACTTCACGATGAATTGGTGGCCTTTCCAAATCCTACACACTTATTCTATCGTGAAAACGATATGCAAAGTCAAACATAGTTTGCAACCACGATGAGTTTCGGTTTTTCCTTTTTCCGTGCGGCTTAACACCAGTCTCACCATCTCGCGAAGTGTCGGTTGTTTAATTTATTCTGGATAAGAGGTATCATCTGACAGATCAATTGTGCCAAGTTGAAACCGGTGTTATGATCGGGAGAAAATATCGACTTGGGAAGAGAATTATTATCTATGCCACAATCCATTGACTGAGCCACAGAACTTCTTCGGTATATGGTGTTGAACAGAAGTTTCAAAAACGTACCTGGAAAAAACCAGAATCTGGTACCTGGACCGAACAAGAACATAGAGTCCAATAGAGATCATATGTCAAACCTGAAATAGAATTATAAACGCGACAAGTTCTAATCAAGTTCGCTGGTCTAACACAAAGTCACGGATTCACTTACCGTCACGCAAACGAAAAGCTTTACACTTTACAACGATTTGCAACTTTTCAAGCCCCAAATCCTGGTAAGACATGAACATAAGGTTGAATGCAACTCCCAACTTCTCTATTCCACAAAAAGGAGCTCATAAACCAAAGCAATCCCTCCAAACTGGCTAATGCTTCTTCTCAGGGGGCACATCATTCTCAACCGGGTTCATGACCCCATGGTAAGGCACTTCAACCATCAGCCTAGGGAGCGGACGCCCCTCAAAGTTATCAGGAAAGCATTCAAGTTTAGGCCCGAAGTTGAACCTCACCAAACAATTAGGTTGATTAGGAAGAGTATACAATGAAGCAGCTGGGTAGTATCTGCCTCCATACAAATCCTTGAAAGCAACCCCTTGGCAAACTCCATTTTTGAAGAAAGAAATCTCGCTCCCTGCATTAGAAGATTGCAATTACCGATGAGTAAACTATAGAGAGGATGACACTATTTTGGCTAGAATACACTGCTGAGGAAGGATTAAACAAACGCTAAAATCCTACCAAACATTAAGAATGTCAGGTACTTTGGCCATTGACTATGAATGCAGGCAAACCTGAGCTCAAAGGATAACCGCACATTGCAAGGCTAAGAAAAATCAAAAGATCCTTAGAGTATGCTTTATCTCCGGACTGTTAAGATATAAAATGAAAAAATGGGTGGAGCCATTGTGGCAAGTTCTAACGGCCACCAACCATAAAATCCAGCTCATCAATGTGCCACTTACCTCAAGACAGAATTTACTGTCCCGACAACATAACACAAGTCAAATCGACCCAACTTTTAAGTGCCAATTAAGTAATGGCCTCAACCTGTTCAAGCGAATGAAGTCTACAACATTCACTTTATTTTACTCTTGTTAATATGTCCGCTCTTGTTACAGATCAGTCCACTTGAACTGAGAGTGCTCAAATTTTAGGCTGTCATAATTCATGTACATGAGTAGGACTGTAGGACAGGCTGCTGGCTGCTGGCCAGTTTCTATCATGATATGATGTCCTTGTATGAAGTTAAGAGTTTCTGTATACTAAGCTTGGCTCTAACATTTATAACATGATTGATCGGCGGAACTAAATAAACTGACCCGAAACCAAGTCTTGACCATACCCGATATAGATCACCAAACTCCAGACACACATTGACTGAGCTTGACAGAGCTTGTGTCATATTTAAGCACGAGCTTGTACTACCACGTTTCTTACTTCATTCACATAGGAAAAGATAAGTGCCGTTTAGCCATGCCTTACCTTGCTGCAATAAAATTGACCTATCTGGCAAAAGTATCATTTTGGAAGAGAATCCACATACACCAGCACAAGTTGCCTTAAATATTTAGACAAAGTCACCACTAGATTCCTAAAATTTCTAACTACTACATTTTGAAAGGGCAACCATAATGGCAATAGGGACTTACAATCAACAAGTTACATAAACACACACCACAGAGATAGTAAATAGCCAACTCACCGGGCACCACCTGGGGCGGATCCTCCTTTGGGTCGGCTGCGCAAACATATCTCTGCCCCTTAAACAGCACCAAGCGCGGCGGCTTCCGGGCATACCGCTCTCCATCGGGCAAATTAATGTAGAAACCAATGACATCACCTTCCTTGTACCCTTCCTCTCCGTACTTCTCCCTGAGAGCCTTGTGCACCTTACACCCATCAATGTCCCTGTACCCATAGCTATTCCCATCATACCCAACAGGTGCCTGCAAGTCGCCTTTCTCTGTAGACCACCCTAATCTGGTGTGCCCTGTCTCACCCAATCTCTCCAACTTAATTTCAAAGTACCAAGCGCCCTCCACAACCCCTCTTGTGGCCCTCACCATCCTGTACCCCTTCGTGCTGCCGGCAGTCATCCGGTCCTCGCTCAGTTCGACTTTCTCCGCCTTGTAGAACTTGGACAGGCAGATTTCCATCTCCGGGTTGTCGTCAGTCTTGTCGGGGAACCGCGGCAAGGGGGCAACCAAGACTTTGTCATTGGAGGCCGAATTGTGGGCATTGTTGGTGTTGTTGGTGCTGTTCTTGCTCTTGCTCCTTTTGCCCTTCCGAGTGGACTTGGGGACCCACACGTTGTTGCTCTTCTTCTTGCTCGATTTCTTCCCATTGGTCGTGCTCGGAGCCGCTCCGTTTTCGGCGACCGCGCTCGCATTAGGTTCCACAGAGCCGGCCACGGCTTCTTCTTCTTCTTCCTCTTCTTCTTCTCCTTCTTCTTCTCCTTTGGTTTCTTCCAGGTCTTCGAGTTCTTGGTTTTCAGGAGGGTGAAGAGCGAGAGAGGACAAAGGTTTCTGCTTTTTGGGAGACGGGTCTTCTTCTTCTTCATCCTCCTCCTCGTCCTCTTCTTGGTCGTCGTCCTCGTCATTTTGGGAAGTCCTGGGTCGTTTGGGGGACTTTCGGGGCTCATATGAAGCAGGGGTTTCTTCGTCATCAGACGACGAACCGTCGGAAAAGGGTTGGGTTTTCAGAGGGGTGGGGTTTTCCGGCGCGTCCATCGTCGGTGGCGGCGGCGGAGAGGGTTTGTCGGTGGGGGAGGGAGCAGCGGGGTGAGGGAGCAATTCCCCTGTTTCTTCGTCGTCGTCGTCGTCTCGGTACGTGGATTGGAGAGAGTCCATCAAAGGTGGTGGCACTGCGGAAAGAGCTACGGTACGGAGCGGGAAATGACAACAGTGGAATTCTTGGTTCGGTTTAGCTGGAGAGAGAGCGCGAGAGAGAGAGAGACCCGATTGAATTGCGGTGGAAGGGCAGAGAGATTGAAGGAGGGAAGGCAACCAGGCGAGCGCCGTTGAGCGGGATGAGACGACGCCGTTTTGATTCTGTGGAGCAATAGCTGTATTTTCTTTTGTGGGGTTGCCTTGCCTAAACTATGGCATTGGAGGAGTCAGGTCACGAAATTAAATGAAATGAGAATCTGAATATGGTACATATGGGAAATAAGGAAAAAATAATCTGGATATGAAGATGACATGACTTCCATATTAAAACTTTGAGGCAATATAGATGTTGAATTTCACTAGGTCTAAATTTTTAGATGACCATGAAATTTTCGACGCTTTTATAGCCATTTTCAATAAGAATTCATCTTTGATGATCGCGAATTGTCTTATTCGAATAGAAAAATAGAATAAAAAAATGCAATCGAATCAAATTAAACTAAGGAAACTTATTTCTTTAGTCAAGAGTAAATATCTAAGCTTATTGATGGGACATATAAATAAATAGATGAAAAAAGAATGCAATTAACGAAGAAGATGTTAATGATTAGCGGAATCCTTTGTTACTAAAGATGTCAATGCAAAGTCGAGTTTAATATGGAAAGATTAACAAAAATTTGTATCAAGATGGTGGGGTGTGCTACAAATACGGAGGTTCGGACGACAAATCTAGATGTATTCAACTATATCACACGGCTAAGGGCGATTGTGGCTATATTTCGCATATTGAAAGCCGCAACTTAGTCAAATTTAATGTATCGACGTGTAGAGTTAAGGAATTCCGATTTGTTTCGATCCAAAGGTAACTTGTGCCCGGAATCGGAGTCCGCCAGAGTAAGTATCAAGCTAGTCGAAAGAGTAAACTAATCCTTCTTCTGCGCTCTTCATCCTGTCCAAGCTGCGTGATAACGCAAGCCTGTTCAATCTCAACATGCATACCATCACCAACCACTCACGAGGAAAGCATAAACCATCTCATCTTCTTCATACGCTCTCACAAGGCCCATGTCAAAATTATCAGAAAGGTTGCAGAGCTTCACATGTACCAGCACAGCAAACCATGCGAGATGCAATGGCTTTCACTTGTAAAATGACAGTTTTGAACAGCTTATTTAAGTGATGAAGTACGTATCCGATGTATGATCTCGCGCTTCGCTTGTCTACATTGTTGTTCTCGATCTATTTTCCATATCCCTTCTGCTATTCGGGGATGTCGCCAGAGATGTCGCTCTATCACAGCTCGACCAAGCAGAAACCCAGCCATTCTTCTCTAGGAACTTCCTGCAGATCAGTGGCTATTTCAGGACTGCTTTTGCTCCTGCTCTACACATTTTCCTTTAACTACCACTCTAGCCAATCTCCCGTTGCCTCTCACATTCCCTTCAGGGTCAGCTGGCTGTCGTCATGCCCCAACCCCAACCCCAACCCCAACCCCAACCCCAGCACTGGCGCTCCTACTAACATCAGCCACCTTGTGTTCGGCATAGTTGGCTCTGTGAAAACATGGAAACATAAGAGGCCCTACACTGAATCGTGGTGGAGACCAAATGTTACTCGTGGGTATCTCTTCCTGGATCGAGCTCCTTCGAAAGAGCTTCGAGACTGGTCTCCTTCTTCGCCTCCTTTCCGAGTGAACGAAGATATAACTAAGTGGGAAGTATACCCGAGAATCGTGACACCTGTCCAGGTAAGGATTTTCCGAACGATCTTAGAGACTTTTAGACAGGGAGATAGAGATGTGAGATGGTACATAATGGCCGACGACGACACTGTGCTCTTCCTAGACAACCTCGTGGAGGTTCTGTCGAAGTATGATCATACCAAGTACTATTATATCGGCTCGACCTCCGAATGTGTCATGTCCAACTTTCACTTGTCCTTCGAGATGGCTTTTGGAGGAGCTGGCTATGCTTTGAGCTACCCTCTGGTTGAGATGCTGGCGACGGAGCTAGATGCTTGCATAAAGAGAAATCCGCAGTTGTTCTTTAGCGATCACATGCTGCACATATGTTTAGCCGACCTTGGAGTCTCCCTGACCAAAGAGAGAGGC
This sequence comes from Psidium friedrichsthalianum, assembly GCA_019149425.1. Classification (NCBI taxonomy): domain Eukaryota; kingdom Viridiplantae; phylum Streptophyta; class Magnoliopsida; order Myrtales; family Myrtaceae; genus Psidium; species Psidium friedrichsthalianum. Next base: position 57,802 of record JAGVVM010000244.1, read on the forward strand.
TTTCATCAGGTATGAATCACAAATTTGAGACTCTACTTGGCCTATATAATCTGGACACCTAGGATTTTTCTTTTCTCCTAAGAGCAACGATTTTCCTTGCCACAGATTGATCTCCATGGAGACATATCGGGTTTTCTATCGGCTCATCCGCAATCTCCTATCCTATCGCTCCACCACATCGATGCCATTGACCCAATTTTCCCCTCCATGAATCGCTCTGAAGCTATCAATCAGCTCATGAAACCTGCACAGGTCGACCAATGTCGTCTCCTGCAACAAACTATCTGCTACCACAGGGAAAGAAACTGGTCAATCTCTGTATCATGGGGTTACTCCACTCATATATATGACAACATACTTCCTCGAAGCTTGTTACGGCAACCCATTGAGACATTCAGCCCATGGTTAAAGAGAGCTAAGTCACCTCTCTATCTGTTCAACACGCGGATCCTCGAGGACAATCCATGCGCAGTTCCTCATGTATTTTTCTTGAAATCCATGGAGAATGCTACTCGTGACGAAATTGTTACTACTTACAGTCGAGCATCAAAGAGAGGATTACCAGCTTGTGCACTTGGTGGAAATCATTCTGCAGATCCCATCTCCAGAGTTCAAGTATTTTCACCAAGAAGAAGACAAACTGAGGTCAGTGTTTTTCATTTAATCTGCATACGAGAATGCAACAAGCTGTCGTATTTGACACAAACATCTATGCCAACATATTCGTCTTTCTCCATTTGCTCTTTCAGGCCGGAAGAATAGAGTGCTGTGATGTTCTAGCTGACAACCAGAATACCACAAAGGTCAGACTAAGGCCCTGCATGTTCGGTGAAGTCATTGCCTAAGAGCAGAACGACATGAATGTGTCATGTCAGTTTCTACATGTTTTTCACATTAAAGATATCGCCGATCTTAGGATCAATACTAAATCCGTTCGTCCATTTCAAAGCCAAACAATTTGGTAGGTTGTGGAGTTGATAAAGATGCAATGGACTTAGGAGAGAAATTGCTGTCAAAGAACAAAACTACAGGGGGAGAATATCCAAAATCTTTGTGTTCATGATGATAATGGAAACTTAAACATAAATTCTTCAACTCTTCCAGAATTACAATCGCATAGTGCTGCTGATGTCCGAACTACATATATTTGTTACAGCACCCTTGAGACATCTAAGTAAGAAGAAATCAGGTAGTTAAATCAAAGGTCATTTATTGGTAGGATAAATCGTGTGCACAACAAATGAGTCATCCTGAAAGAAGCATTGGTTTAAATGAATCAAAACTGCCGGCAGCTTCACGGATTTCCGCATGCTGGGGACGTGTGGATTGATGTTTCAAATGCCTTCACAAAGATAATCAAACAAATTGTTGGATCTTGGGTCTACTGAATACCTATCCAACGTGCATAATCTACCCACCTGTCAAATGACCATGTAGTTCATTACATTTAACCGAGGGATACAAACTCAATTAGTCAAAAAGATCCAGATAAGACAAGTCTTACAATAGTGAGCCCAAGTATGTGTTGCCGGTTCGAACAGCAAAGCAAATAGCACTGAGCATGAATTTGTGTTGGTGTAGCAAGGGCTCTAACATCCTCTGCTCAATTACACCAGCCAGCACTTGGTACCTGTTGGATAATTAGAAATTTAAATGCATGCCAAAAACATTATCTTGACATGTAGCTGGACAGATATAGACGACTAATTCTCTTTCATCACAAGTAGCAGCAACAAGCAAAACATGCTAAACCTTGGATTTCATGAACAAGTTCTTTTAATTCAAGTAAAAAGAAAGATAGGTTTTAAACTAGGGTTTAATTTGATGGCAGTCCTGCCGAGCTCTTCTGACTAGTCTAGAGAAAAGGGCATGGTTTACATCAGGTCTCGCTGAAAGATCCAAGCAGAAGGAGCCAGAATGTAAAAGCACAGTCCTTTTCTTGCAAAAAACCATGTGAAGTATTCTGTAAAATCAGAGAGACAAAAAGTCCCCCTCAAACTTTTAATCCTCTTAAGAAATCGTCCCTCTGTAAGTGTGAGCTGTTCAAAACAGAAAACATTGATGTTTCCCGAGGAGTCACAAGAAAACAATCCTTTCCGCGAGAAAAATTATATGAAGGCAACTGTGGATGCAGGTGTCGGGCAAACCTGAGATTACTTGAAACAGCCATGTAAACACCATAGGCAGCACTTGTTGACAAAATCGGTACATTTTCCACTTCAGCAGTTTTGTTATCAACAGCCTTCCTTGCGTTAATCAAGGCATTTGTCACAAATGTACCAACCTGAGTAACCAGAAAATTTTGATTATCAAGATTTATAAATCTTTATTTGCAGGATTAGAGTTCCTTAATTTTCCTTTAGCTCATCTAGTCCTTTCAATCTGCAACGATGAAATAAGAAAGATAATTGGACTTTCACCTTCACTTAATTGGCATGAAGTTAAGGAATATGGAGAGAAGACCTCTTTTCAGCACACAACGGATGAGAAACGACATGCCATGATGTAATTCCTGTTTAAGCTACTCGGTCAATTGTCCAACAATGAGGTGGACAAGTACAACTTGCATTCGAAGTAGAAGCTAGGACTAGGCTATAGTGATCACATCTTTGATTTCTAGATTGAATTGTAGTGAAGAGATGAAAACTCACCAAGGATGATGCAGTGCCAACTGCAAAAAGCTTTGTGCCATTACGCTGCATGATATTAAAATACGTGAATTAATATGCACAACTGCTGAAAATGGGCATATGAAGCAACAATCGAAAAGTGAGGGATATGCTTACCAGTATGGAACCCATCCTCTGTAAGAACGAATATGATATTCCAGGAAGTGCAGTCTACAGATGATTGAGGATAAATTAGTTCATAGTACAGAAGCAGGGCCCTGAGATCTCCATAGAAGAGCAGCTCAATGTAGTAGAGGAAGCAGTAACCTGAAATGCATTGTCAGGACAGCTATAGAAGAACTTTGCCAGTGATCCAGCATTGGTTGCAAGAGCAGGGCGAAGAGAAACCGTTGGAGCAGGGAGATAAACAAGCATGAAATCCGCAAGTATTGCCATTACCTAAGAGAGCAAGATTTGGAAGCATAAACAAATCCTATCATTAAGTCTTATCTGTAACAGGTATAACACTACTCGGTTAGATAGGACTGGTACCAAACAAAGCCAACATCTTCTGAAAATCAACGGGAGCAATTCAAAATTTTACTGAATGTTCATAGCCGGGAACATTTTCTCATCCACTTAGAAAAACACGGAAAAAGATGTAAGAGTGTGTATGTTGGTGTATCTTCACGTGCTTAGAAACAATTTCATCCAGTAAAATAAGGGGTGTTCCTTGAAGTGCTATACCTCCAGATTAATCTATAAAAACTTGTGAAACCTTTGAAATTGCTGCTGAGAGGATGCTCAAGTTGGTTTTACAAGAAATCCTACCAATTATTGATGAACTTGCATTAATACCAACATTCTTAATGAAGGGTTATAATGAAAGGCAGCCAATCCATACCACATCGGCAAAAACAATTTCCAGCTCCTCGAAAAATTTCTCTCCCCGGCGTTGATACTCCGCAGCGGTCTACAGTGAGACATAAATCCTTGTAGTCGGTTTGTTTTGGGAGAAAAAGATTAGCTTACGTAAAGAAGAGGAAATGTATGATGGAATTATCAGAGGATCATCATCAATTCAACTATCAATCACATCAGTTTAAGCAACTAACCCTCGATCAGGCAGGAACAAGCCCATGGCAGTTGGCAAAAAATTATGCTAATAATCTGCATTATTACTAATAACAGATATTATGTTAAGGGTCTTGTTAGAAGCACTGTTAAACATGCTTAATAAGGAAAGATACAAGTTTGAAAGCATTGACTGTGCAAGTATGAGGACAATCCGTGCATTGGAAATTGCAAAATTTCCTCAAGTCGTTACTTAACAAGTGCTCATGGACACACACAACAAAATCCTCATGTAAAATACCAAAGGGATGCCTGAGGCTCCTGACATTCACTTAGAATCTGCAAGAAAAAACTCGCGACTAGAAGCGAGCGTAAAGTTGAACAATTAAGAGACCATAGAAAACTCAACTCATTTCATCATGGTTCAATCTTCTAAATGTCCTGTTAAAACCTGTATGTAACATATCTATTTATAGTTATAGAGTCTTTCCCTCGGTCTTGACATAACGAGAGATACAGAACCCCACTAAAAAGCAATTTACCAGACAGTCAGCTCAAACGAAATGCGATCCTTCTCTCCCCTCCCTAAACCAAAAGGATGGAACTTTAAAGACTAAATCTCGCGTCAGACATCAACCTAAAATAAACGAAGACTTTTAGCAGAGAGAATAAATTTCACAAGAGTCAAAACTTGGAGCACTAATCACGCAGCATTAACAACACAAATGTCCAAAGCTAACTATGTACCTTTGTGAAGAGCCCCACACCACATTCAATGCCGACCTTGGCCAAGAACAGGTCATCAGCCAACAATCTTTCCTTAAACCCACCGAACTGAAGCAACCAACGGAACAGCGCCGACTTCTCCAGCTCGAAGTATCTCGTAACCACCGTCCCCGGGATCCTCCCAGCGTCAAGAGCCACCGCCAGATCCCCTGGCAAGCTCTCCACGCCTCGACCCGCCTCCGCCAGCACCATGAGCGCCTCCTTCTTGTTGTTATCGCCGGCATTGTCGCCGCCCCCTCCGCCACCAGAGGAGGAGCCGTCGCCCCCACCTCCGCCACCGTAATGGCGGCCATCGCCGCCGGAGCAGAACGCTATATGGAGGAGAAGGCGGCTTTGGCGGGTGGCGAGAGAGGCGGGGGAGAGGCGGAGGTGGAGCAGGGAAGGTGGTTGTGAGGAGGCGGGGGGTTGGAGGAAAGGGCCGTTATTGGTGGCGTTGACGGGGTTGTGAAGAGAGACGGTGGGGTTGAAGAAGGTGGCGACCGCCATCGCCATTGTTGATCGTTGCTCTCTCTCTCTCTCTGTTGAATTGTGCGTCGTGCGTTTTAAGTGTTGCGCGGGCCGTGGAAATCGTAGCGATTTCTGAAGAGTCGTCGTCAGCTCGGGACGCGTGTAGTCCACGCCCCATTCAGGAAAAAAATAAAAACAAAAAAAGAAAAATTGGAACCCCTTTGTTTTGTTGGCTAACATCAACAAAATTAGGAAACTCTTTAGGCTGTCGAGAACCTTTTAAATTAAGAACCATTTCAATCACGACAATTCTTGATTCAAAAGGTTACCATAAAGACCAAAAATATCTATTTACAATTTTTTTATTTTTTTAACTTAAGAGAACATTTTATTATCATTTTTCAAGAAATTTATCGACGTCATTTTATCGCCGCAAAACAAATGAAAATCATACCCTAATGGAGGATTTATAATATGATCTATTTAAAGTTGACAATGACCTTGGACTATTGCTTTTATTCGAAGATTTCAATTTATAACATTTCAAAGTACTCAAAATATTAATGGATGACACACGAATTTCATTTTTTTTTCCATAATTTTCTATAGCTTAAAGTATTTTTCTTTGTTCTTAAAGGTTTTCATGAATGATTAGAGGTAAAATGCCAATGAGATATAGATCTTAAGCTTTCCTTATTTGAAATCTATATATCCGGATCGAATAGTTTGCAACGTAAACAAACTAGTATGATAAAACTCTCGAGGTAAGTACTGAAAATATATCTTGAATTTTAAGTGCTGAAATTAATAGACAAGCTGTTTGATGATCATTGAAAATTAAACAACCAAAGTTTTATCAGTTTCTTAGCAAAGATAGAAGGAGGACCGTGTTTTAGCAATTAGGTGATAAGATCTTAGTTGTCATCAATCATTTTTTTCTAACTTAATTGAGTTTATGAAGTGAATGCTAATTAAAGTTATTAAATGAGTTAAATTTTCAGCTTTCAGTTATCCGAGGTGGAGCTACTCCTGATTGGACGGTGGGAGCACGCGTTTGAAGCGAGCGTGAAGTGCCGAAAATGGCCGCTTTGGCGGGGGAGTCCACCCAAGCTCACTGTTGAAGTGGGCCCCGCGAGTGCTGTGGGCCCGTTTATTAATATCAACTAAAAAAATTAATTCCTTTATTGAAGAACCAGTTATTCTTTTGCGCCTACCTTTGTTTCGTATTTTCATTTCACACCCAACGATTTTCTCCGTCGTGTCAATTTAACCCTTAACGGCTAAGCCCATAGGAATATTGGTCAAATATAGTGTAATTAGGGTTGCTATCCCATCTGGTATCGATTTTATTTTTCACCTTATGCACCTTTCTTTCCACAATTTCAGAGCTTGATACCACACTTCTTTGTCGATTCCTTAAATAGTTCAACAAATGTAACAATTATGTAATTGATATGTAAACAACGCCTCGAATTTATTCATGATGATGTCAAAAAAGTCATAGATTTGATTTCTAGGGAGCAATTAAGCTCGTCCAAATACCCCACCCGTCATGTACAAGTGCGTGTGAGAGAGAGGGAGGGAGAGTGTCGAGTTTACGTGGTGCACTCATTGCACGCTTGGAGTTGTTATAGTACATTAGTTGAAAATGCAAAGTCGCGCCAAAATGCATGGTTGCAAACGTGAATTAGAGAAAGTGTAGGGGGTAAGGAATGGCAATAAACATGTTACTTGGTGAGCTGGAAGCCGACATGTAGGCCGGGGGCATGGGATGGGTTGGGTGATTTCTCCCAAGAACTTGGGAACGTCAAACGTGTTTTATGTGCTACCTCCGCAAGTCCACCGGGGATGGTGCTGTGTAGGGACAAAAATTAAATATCGAAGGAAGCTCGCACGCAGAGACTGTTCGAGTTTGACTTCTCTTTGCATGTGTCGGGGTTCAGCCACCGACGAATATTACCGTCCAGCATCCGTCTATTCTGTCGTGTTGCGACCAGATTGTAGTTGGCAAATTCGGTGGCTACGGTTGAATGATCCTGCCGTCGCTCTGCTTTTACGAGGTTTCATTTGCCTCTAGAACTGACTCTTATGTCGACCCATTTAAAGGGTTTTACATGGAAAGTTCTTAACAAGCTACCATACGGAGGACTGCACGAATATCGTGTCGCTCTGCCCCCGCTGAAGATCGCCGTCGGCTGGTCACTCGGTACATCATGATTCAGCAACGATTGAGAAAGAACCCTCCAACACGAAGATGAGGACGGAAGAGCAGGAACATTCATAGCTCCAGCCTTTACCAATGTCCATGTGCAAACGCACTTCATGGGAAACGAACAGCGAGTATATGAGCATTTGCAATGTCTTTTGACATTCACCCATCCACAACTTTCATCTGGAAAAGTTGGTGCACATGAGTTGGGATCACAGAGACACCACATTGGAAAGAGAAACTCCAGTCGGGATATAACAAAGCTTCATGGATATCAGACTGCATTTGACTAGTATGGCTATGGTACGGTGAAAACACAATCAGAAAATTAATGGCAATAAAGTGGGTGATGGTGTACCTCGATTCAACTAAAATAAATATATCTGCATTGACGCAGCATATACTTCATTAGTTTCATATCCCTTTCTCCTAGGAAAAATCACAGAATGATCAAAATGACATGAAAAACCAAGAACCGCACTTTCCTGAATAGGAGAGAGACGCCCCACAATTGAATTGGTAAATTGGTACCATTATACAATCATCATTTGTCAAGAAGTGACAACTACCGAGATCATTTTGGGGTGAGGCTTTAAGTACAATTGCTCATGTTCTAAATCTTACTCCGTATGTTCCTTTATAATTTGATGTTCCTGATAGAGTTTGGACAGGAAAAGATGTTTCTTATGATTATTTGCATGTCTTTGAGTACAAGGCATTTGTGCATATTCCCAAAGATGAGTGATCTAAACTTGATGTGAAAATACAACAATGCATATTCGTTGGCTATGGACAATATATGCTTGGCTACAAGCTTTATGATCCAGTTGATAAGGAAATTACAAAAAGTAGAGATATTGTGTTTATGGAAGATCAGACACTAGAGAATATTGAGAAATTAGAGATGATTTCAGCGCCATAGGTTAGTAATGATTTGATTGACTTGGATATAGTTACTCACACACATGTGCCTTCACAGGTTGATAAGGATCAACTGGAAATAAATGTTCTAGATAATGCACATGTCCCGAAACATGTTGAGACAGATAATGTTATTCCTGAACGAGAAGCTCCATTAGATGCTCTGTTAGATGTTTCAGTCTAGAGATCTATCGAAAATTGACGACCTTCCATCAGATACTTTGCAGATGAGTCTGTATTATTGAATGCTGCAAGTGAACCAGAGTGCTATGCAAAAGTAATAGAAGATGAGTGCAAAAGCAAATAGTTTGATGCCATGCAAGATGAAATGCAGTCACTTTATGATAATCATACTTATGAGCTGGTGAAGTTGCTTAAAGGCAAAAGAGTTTTGAAGAACAAATAGGTATACAGGTTGAAGCAAAATGAATATACTTTACAACCACAATACAAATCTAGATTGGTTGTTAAGGGATTCGGTCAGAGAAAAGATATCGACTTTAATGATATATTTTTTTCGGTGGTAAAAATATCTTCTATTTGTGTGGTTTTAGGTTTGGTAGCTAGCCTAGATTTGGAAATTGAACATATGGATGTCAAAACAACCTTCCTACATGGTAACTTGGAGGAAGAGATATACATGGAACGGCTAGAATGTTTCAAAGTGAAAGGAAAAGAGGACTATGTGCGCAAATTGAAAAAGAGTCTCTATGGCCTAAAGCAGCACCGAGACAGTAGTACAAAAAGGTTATGTCAATTATAATTGAGCAATGCTCTAAGAAGACTTCCTTAGATAATTGTGTGTTTATCCAAAAATTTTCTGATGACAACTTTATTATTCTCTTGCTTTACGTTGATGATATGTGGATTATTAGCAGGAATGCTTCATGAATTGAGTTATCGAAGAAACGGTTGAGTAAGTCTTTTTACATGAAAGACTTGGGCTCAGCAAAGCAGATTCTTGGTATTAGAATTACTCATCATAGAAATTTTAAGAAGTTGTTCTTATCGCAAGAGAAGTATATCGAGAAAGTCTTTCAGAAATTTTACATGGACAAGGCTAAAATGGTTAGTGCTCCTCTAGTTGCCCACTTTAAGTTGAGCACAAAATAGAGTCTTACGACTAATAAAGCAAAAAAAAAGACATGGAAGTGTTCCATATGCCTCAGCTGTGGGAAGCTTAATGCATGTGATGGTCTGTACACAGCCAGACTAAAAAAAAAACATGAAAAATGTTTCATATGCCTCAACTGTGAGAAACTTAATGTATGTGATGATATGTATACGACCAGACTTGGCCCATGCAGTTAGCGTTGTTAGTCATTATATGTCAAATTCGAGAAGAGAGCACTGGAATGCGGTAAAGTGGATCATGAGATATTTTCGGAGAACTTCTAGTTTGAAACTCAGCTTCGGAACCAGGAAACTAGAGGTAGTTGGATAGATAGATTCTGACTTAGTTGGAGATATTAATACATGTAATACTTCTGATTATTTGGTTTCTTTTGCCAGTGGGACTGTACAATGGAAGTCAATGTTGCAAAAGTGTGTTGCATTTTCTACAACCAAAGTAGAAGTTATTGCAGCGATCGAATCTAGTAAAGAGTTATTGTGGCTAAAGAAGTTCTTGGAAGAATTTGGTTTCAAGCAAGAGAGATATGTGTTATTTTTGTGATAACTAAAGAGCGATTCATCTTGGTAAGAATTCAGCTTTTCATTCTAGATCGAAATATATTGATGTTAGGTATCATTGGATAAGGAATATTCTAGATGAGAAGTTGTAGGACCTTGAAAAAAATCCATACGAACCATAATGGTTCCAATATGATCACAAATACTCTACCAAAGGAGAATCTTGAATATTGCTGATTGATACAAGGATGGTGAATCCCTCCACATTGTCGTGAGAGGGAGATTTGTTGGCTGGATTCATTCCCACGTGGAGGAAGTCCAATCAATTGTAAGCCTAAAGATTTGAGCTCATATACTGATATATAAAGTTTCTTACTATTCTTTATGTCATAGCCGCAAAAGACGTTCTTTTTCAAATGTAATAGCAAAAGAGAGAGAAAGAAAGAAGAAAATCTAGAAAAGGGCGTTGTCCAATTTTCATCAAACTTACATCAGAGATCGATTTGTGGTCCGATTACTCGCGACACATTATTCTTCAATCTGGTTGGTTTGATTTTCATCTTGATCTTCTTTCGTCAGGTTTTTTTATGAATAGAACTAAACCTCCATTTTGATGAGATTTATCCTTAATCTCTTGTGCATTCATGTGTATTGCCAAGAATAATGTTTTTGATGTTGTTGTTGCTATGTACCTCTAGTATTAACTAAAGAAGAATATTGATTACCCAACTGGTTGATAGTGAAGATTTTTGGGTAGACTTTGATCCCATGATTTTTTAGCTCCTCATATTGAGGAGATTTTCTACGTAAAAATTGCTTTGTATACATGGGTGCTTGGTGTGTATATATTTTCGCGGATATATTGTACTATTATATTATTTCCTATTAGGTTTGCACAAGATGGAAGATTGTTTTATCGCTGCACTAATTCAATATTGTTTAGATTGCCGAAGATCTCCTAACACCAATCTAGTCCTCTAGAAACTAACGCCACAGTGGAGAGAGAGAGAGAACTTAGCTAATGATGGGAAGTAATGATAAAAAAAAATTATAGGATATTTTCCACCTGGAGTTAAATTCTCACAGTTGAGTAGATTGTTTTAGTTTTTAATTGGATAAAAGGATCTATTATTTTGAATTCAAATAATATGTTATGTATATAACGTAGGTGGGTGATGAATTTTGTCTATTTATTTTATTATCTGATCGCTTGTTATTTGGCAGTACCAAAGATAGAGAATGATGAATAGAGCCACTACCGTGATTGGGATAATTAGCAAAGGGAATGCACGTGGATGGTCCATGGAAAGTCGGCGTCGACACATTCGCGCTGTCTTTGAACCAAGAAGTAGTGGCGGCACCGCCACCATCTGAGGCCAAGTTCCCGCTCGAGTGTCCAATCGAGTTCAGAATCGACCCCACCGATGGGGAGCTCATTCTCTATACTTGAAGCCCAAAGATATGGGCGATTTGATTCCAATCCACGACCGTTCTTCGCCGATGTTGATCTCTCTACAAGTCCGATCCCGGAATGCTCATCGGTACGTGCGTCATATAAGCGGCCACGATATAGACTCGGACTATGTAATGCAAGTGCACTCCGACGGACAGGAAGTATCCGAACGGCTCGCAGCCAAATCGTTGCACGCCAAGCGGGGTTTGGAAGCGTCTGGGATGGATTGCATCGTCCTGATGGAGAAGAAAACGATTGGATACAAGATGTCATTGGCCTTTATTCGGGGAACCTGGCAAAGGCGAAGCGACCGGACGGTCTTGAGTATGCATGAGTATAGATTGGCGGAGGACAAGAATACAGACAGGAAGAAGAATGGGGTGAAGGACAAGAGGGTTTGGATTCATTCGTTCATGTTTAACGCTGTAGCATCGGAGTTTTCCGGGCCATTACGCTTGTAGCGTGAATTAATGTGTTTGTGATGGGCAATGGTGGCAATTGGATGAGTGGGTTCTGTGCAAGCTCTACACGCCCAAGTTGCGAGACCGCCTTCCATCGATGCCAAATCACGAGCTCAACACGAGCCAACGAGTCGACGGGGTCAACAATTATCGACTGCTTCAGGGTTCTCAGATCAGTGCTCGCGGCGGTCTGGCGACCAACCAACCGGCCTCCTACAATTTCTCGCCATATCGCAACCGCAGGCACACCGACCAAGTGGGATGTGGATCAACATGCATCTACAAGTCCAGCGTGAGGTCGTCACGCAGCCCGCAAGTCTCGGGCCTCCTATTTGGCAGCTCACCGGCCATTCCCCTCCCGAATTGCGCCGCCCCAGCAAAAGCTCTTGCCTTCCGGGCAATCCACTCACCAAAATCCTCGTCGAGTAGCGGTGTATAGCTTACGAGGGTTTAATCAGCACCAATTCACATCGTTGGTCATCGCATCATTGGTGATTACTATGCAAGCGAGCGCTATATGATAAAATTTGACTCTAGGACGATTAAATCACTGTGTGATTTTGACAATGCTTTTTTTCTCATTACGCTCGTAGATTTTTTTTTTTTAACGGACACCCAAAATATGGTCCTCGAGCATCCGAAAATAAAGCGCAAAGAAACTTATCCCTGGAAATCGTGAAAAAAAAATCGATGTGCGGAGGAAAGACAATTCTATATGTTTGGTAAAGATGTCTTAGATGCAAATTAGACTGTTTTGTTCTGTCACAGTGATTCCGCGAGGTCACATTGAACTTGGAAGTACGAAGGATGGCGGGAATTTTGTGAAGGGATAATTTCGAACGCCCCTAGCACAAACCATCGGCCATTGGACCTAATAAGATGATTGCCGCCGGTCGGACACTCAGTATGCACTGATTCGGTGGCGATTGAGAAAGGATGCATCATCATCGGCATTTCTTGTTTTATTATAAAGATGAGTAGTACATAGGAGTAGGAAAATCTATGGTTCCTGCCTCTACCAATGTCCATGTGCAGACACGCTTCATGCGAACAAACGGCCAGTAGGCAAATAGCATCCCAGTTACATTTCTGACTTGGGAAAATCAGAAATTAACAAACCCCTTCTCCTTCAAGCTTTCAACAGTTTCCTTCAAACTCCGCTCCAGAGGAATGTAGTCGATCCCCAAGCTTTTCACTTTGTCCTTGCACACCTGATAGATCGGCACAAAAGGCTTGTCGTCTGCACACCTGTGAAGCGAATTTCAAGCAAAAATCAGCTCTCCCCTTGGAAGCAAACAGACACAAGACAGACATCATGAGAAAATTCAGAAGTTGACTCAGTAACTTATCATTCGTGCCTAGACAACAGGCATACATCATAGTCATCTAAACAGCAGAAGTGGATTTCAGAAGGGGAAAAGTCATGCTGACTGAAAGGTGGCTTCGCTTTCAAATAGATATGTGTGTGTGTGTGTGTGTGAGAGATGGTAACTTCAAGTGTTTCTACCACCAGAAATTGAAGTTAAAGAAGAAAATTGTGTACATCAGCAGCATACGATTTTACAACAATGGTTTTGCCCGAGAAAACCTTGTCTTCCTTCTTACGCTACTATAGAAACCTTGATACTCTCTACAGCTCACTATACATGTACAGGTTATGATCTAACTACTTACTTTTCGGGAAGCTGGACAGAAGGGTAAAGCTCGCGTAAGATCCTCACAACCTCGGAGGAGTGTGCAACCCTCTCAACTAAACAATATCTGCCGCTGGCTGATGGGACCTCAAATGCCAGTATATGAGCATTTGCAACATCTTCGACATGGACCCATCCCAAACTTGCATTTGGATAAGTTGGTGCACCTGAGATGGAATCACAAGCAGAAAGGATATCAAACTAAAATATTCCTGGTTAGAAGGGATACAGCAAAGCTTAAAAAAATTAGGCTGCATTTAACAAGGATGGCTACAGTATGGTGAAGACATGGGCAGAAAATTGACAGCAATGAAGTGCGTGATGGTGAACCTCAATTCAACTAAAATAAATACATCGACATTGACCACAGCACATACTTCATAAGTTCGATATCCTTTCTCCTTTCTCCCAGGAAAAAATCACAGAAATAATCAAAATCAAACAAAAAACCAAGATGAGGACTTTACAGAATAGGAGAGATACTGCCGACAGTTCACTACTAAATTGGTACAATTCAATAATCTTCATTTATCAAGAAGTTACAACGGTAAATATTCATCTTTCCTCCCCTCAAATAGTAACTTCCATCAGATAAAACTGAATTGGGATGGTGAAGAAACAAATTAGCAGCGCGAGCTTCCTTGTTATTTAGGGCAGCGAGCAGTTTGTGGATGCAATCATACATAATCGGTGCAATGGAAACACAAAACAACTCTGTAATCTGAACAACTTTCACAGTTACTGCTAAATTACCATTTATCATATTGGCGATCGCCGCAGCACTTGTGTTGAGTGTTGGCTGCAAAAGAGGGCCAATCACCATAGCCGGGTTGATTGTAACCATGTCAATCCCCTTTTCTTTCACAAATTTCCAGGCAGCGTCCTCAGCCAAAGTCTTGGAGAGCACATACCACATCTGCAAAAGAAGAGAGGCCCCCGCCGCGGGGGGGGGTTGGTTTTAGGGGTGGAATTGAGAGAGATATAATGAATTCACGATGAAATGGACCAACTCCACCAACAACCAGCCAGCTGGTTTTGTGTCAATAACCAAAAATATAAAATGGGAGAGATCACTTTAGAGGAGTGGTTATTAGTCCATTGTTAGATGTCACTCACGTTGATCATCTTATCATCTGTAGAAAATAATATATGAGACGATCAAATTAAACTGGACAAGATGCGTACGTTGGTTTGTCTGCACAAGTCTGGATCAGAAAACCAACTTTCATCCACCACAACATCAGGTGTCCGCGGCCTTCCATCGTACACAACTGCAGCCATAGATGATGTCAAGACCACACGCTGCACAGAAGGTGTCTTGGAACATGACTTCAGAACATTAAGAGTTCCCTTCACAGCAGGATCAAGTAATTCTGCCTGAAATATGATAGCACTTAATTAGCCGAAAGAGATTAAATAGCTGAAATAATAAGAGACTAAATTGTGTTACCACATGTCATACAATCTTTTAGTACATACCTAGAACTTGAATTATAAATCCTACTTAAGTTTTTTCCCCTCGCCATTTCACAGTGAGGAACAACTACCATTTTGCCATCCATAATCTTATAATATGACAAAGACAAGGGCATGGGATTAGGCAAGGCTACAAATTTGACTTAATGAAAAGTATTTGCCCCAAAAAAAAAAAAAACAAATCTAGAGTGAACTTCCCTTTGAGGACCTTCAACATAGTCATTTGGCCTGGATAGACAAGCACTAATTAACAAGGCATGACATGTTTTACTCATGTTAACTGACTAACTAACACATCATGTAAACAAGAAGGGAAATGCTGAAGAATTTAATTAGTATCAGAAACATAGTCCACTTATATCATGGAGGCACCTTGTTAGTACATTAAAATTCAAACTATCACTCAACTACTTCATGAACATCAATCTGGTACGTCCTCAATAATAGAAGGACCTCCATTGGTTCTATTTATTTCTAGTCAGAGAACTAATTGTACATAATTGTCAGTAGCTCATGTATGAAGGTCCACATATAAATGACTGTTCACTACCAATACATTAAAATTGACATAAGTTGAATACACTACTCTATGATCTATTTCGCTCATCCATTAAAGAAACATATCAAAGTTGAGAGAAATCCATTCCTAAACAGGTTTTGTTATCATCAATTATCAAGTGGAAGATGCAACAAAAGAAAATGAAATTTGAGTCTTACAGAGTACAAGCGAAAACATAATGAGACAAACAACCAAATATTATCGCACTAAAAAGAGAACACATCAGCGGATGTTCGAGTAGAGATATAAAAGTCAATAACCAAAAGATAAGCCGGACAAGTTGGAATCCTGTATACAATTGATTCCAACCCCTTTTTGCAAATAATTTGCAAAGCTGTACATTAGAAGGTGGTGAGAGATGTGCTTGATGAGAATATCAGATTATGCAAATCAAAGAGCAGAAGAGTACAGCCACTACAACTACAGTTTCCAGGCACCCATCATTCCCTTTCGTAGTCAAAAGGCAGAGCTGAAGAATAACAAAACTAAGCAGAAGTGACCAAGTTGATGAACTTGATTATGGTTAATACTGAATAAATTGCTACTCTCTCAAGATAAGCATGAAGCATGCTAGTTGGCCTCAACAAATAAAATGTGGCAAAGAAGGATTAATGAAAAAGGAAAAACTACTCTGCAAGGACTAGTAATTATGGAACCAACCTGCGGATCCTTGACATCATGATAAAAGGGCGAGGCAGTGTGAAAAACGCCTGCACAACCCTCAATAATAGGATCAAATGAACCCTCTTCAAGTAGGTTTGCTTTGAACAGTTGAAGTCTCTCCTTCGCTCCATTAAGTGCAAGCAAATGTTCAGTCTTTTTGGATCGTCTGTTGGAGAGACAAGAACAATCACGGTACATGAGCTGTTTGAATATAAGGAAAACCACAAAATCAATGACCATAGCTCATCCACTAAACTGGAATGGCCCGAGTCAAACAACATCATGGCTCTTCAACAAAAGACAACCAGTGTACTACACGAATCATAGCCTCATTGTGGAATGTCTTCGGAGCTGGCAAACAATCCTAACCAAAGCACAACTGCTCCAGCTCTGGAAGAGGAACGTTGCATTCAACATGTGCAGGCCAAAAAGGAATAAAAAAAAAAAAGGTTTATTCAGATTGATTATACCTCTAACCACCCTCATCTGGTCATCAACAATCTCACGAGATGACTCCTCTATCCTCTAGAAATGCTCGAAAAAGAAGCAGAAGCAAAATCTTGCCACAAGGCACTCCTTTGGAAGAAAAAGCATCTACACCCAGTTTCAGTCAAACCACATTCAGATGCTAAAAACTCGATTGCTTCATAAAAGCCCAGCCAGAACATAAACTAATCCACTTCGCCGCAGTCTGAAACTGCAAGTGCACCAAACATTCATCTAGGACATAGAATTACACTAAATGACGACAAAATAGACCATATCACCCGATACACACAACCCGAGAGAGGATCAAGACCACCAGGAAGCAAAAAATCAGTGGAGCAGGGACAACCAACGGTCACTTATCACGCAGAGGCACGACTCATAGCCAAAATCAAATCGAAGGAAAATGGAAACGAGAGGGATCGAGAGCAGACTTGGATCGCGAACAGAGGCCTTGACGGTATAGCCACACTGCAGGAGGAGCTTGACAAGCCACGAGGCGATGTAACCGGACGCTCCGGTCACGCACACGACCTTTCCGGCGCCGATCGTCGAGCTCATTGTCTGTCGCGGATTCTACTCGTCCTTGCTCTTCTTCGGAGGAACTAGCTCTCGCTCCGCGGTTGCGGTTGGCGAGCAGCCCCGTTCTTATAGAAGAGTGCGCTATGATATCCGTTACGAAATAGCTAACGATCGTCGACAGCAACGCCACGCGGCGCCATTTCGGCCGTCGAATGTGGAAAGGTACTTCTCATAATTTTTTTTTTATATTTTTGAATGGGGGGTGTTTAATTCTCGGTATGACGTTTCGGCTTACGGAATTTAGGCCATGCTTTACGTCATCAGCCATGCAAGCGATTTTGGAGCGGCCAAGTCACACGTCTCCTCACTTCTAGCAGACTTGCGACTTTTATCGATTTTGTCATTAAATCATTAGTAAGAGTAATCGACGGAGAGATGTTCACATACCGATCTCTAGTGATTGTGACGATTTCGCTTCTATCATTCAATGAAAATTAATAATAATAATTTCCGGCTCGATTTGAATTATATACATGCTCGCACTAGTGAACTTGTATAAAATCACAAAAATCAAAAGCAAAGCTATTGGAGTTTCTTTATATAAATTAAAAGGTTAATGTCACCAAAAATCTCAAATCGGTATAGAGTATGAATGCGCTACATTACCCCCAAATTAAATTTTGTGTCACAAAAATCCAATACCGAATATACCAATGTTATTTCGACCGTAAATTGGCGTACCCTAATATGGGGTAATTGTGGCACGAACATGTCAATTTGGGATAAATGAGGTATGAGTATACTAGTTCGGAAGTTTTTGTGACACAAGAAATCAATTTGAAATTAATGTGATACAAGTATACCAATTTAAATTTTGTTTTCGTGGCATCGAAACCCCTCCCCACAACCAAAAAAACAAAAATTTAGATGGCTTCCTGCCGAATGTCTCGTGCATCAACCAAAGTTTCTTGAATAACGACAAGATAATGTTCGAATTATTAATGTTGTTTTCTTTCGGATTCCATAGCTTCTTCTCGATAAGGAAAAGATTGATAAGAGTGAAACATGCTAGGCCTGTTTTGAAATGTAGGGGGGGTATCTTTACTTCTGTTTTGATGCTTCCTTTTATTTTTCTTGTTTTTTTTAAATAATAATAATAATAATTTGTAATTACTTGTGGCAATGGAAAATGAAATTGTCGACGGCTAGCGACTAGCATGCGGTGGCGATGCGTGACGTTCTCGCTTACCGAATTTAGGCTAATCTTCACATCACTCACTGTTAGTTGTTGCATGATGTCGACTGAGAGCAGCCGACTTATAACCAACCATTTTAATGACTACATTATTTGCTAATTATCGATATTTATTTGTAATCAACATCAACACCTTGTTTAAGAAATGGATAATTAATACCATCAGAAATCTCAGATTAATATGCCTTTATCCAGAACTAATTTTCGCGTCACGAAAAACGCCGAAATGATAAACTCGTCGTGCATTTATCTCGGACTGATTTTCGTGTCACGGGGAACCATGAACCGCTGCACCGCGGTAAATTTACGCTCCGCTAACTTCCGTCGAATGCTCGTCAGATTGCCGGCGTGGAAACACACATGGCGAGCAGCACCCCGCTCGTCGCCGTCGAGCGCCATCTTGATGGCCGTGGATAGCAACTCCTGTGCATTCTTGCCATCTCGAGCAGGTACCTTTCCGGAGAAGAGCTCCCTCGCATTTTGCAAATTTGCTTTAATCCAAAATTTTACCTTAAGATTTTGGTGATTTGGGAGAGAATGAGTAGATTCGATTTCTTTTTTCCCCCTAATTCCCAATTCCAGTTCATTTTCTTCCCATAAGGATTATTGTTTAAAGAACCGTTTATGCTGAATTTCCATGTCGAATTCACATCAAACGAGTCACTTGCCACTTGTATTTTCAAGTCACAGGGATAGTGGACAGAAACTCATGGAGTGTATATTGGAAAAAAGCGCCTCACTTATTGCAAACCAATTCAGTTCTAAACCTCTTAATTGAAGCTCGATTTAGTTTTCAACCTATTGCATTTGTACCAATTGACTCTATCCGGTCAATTTTGATCGGAAATCACTAACGCAGATGCTGGTCATGTTATGAAAATAGTTGGTGCTGATGTAGATATTTTTCAATAAAAATTCTAAACTTTTTTGGTTTTTTTTCTTTTCTTTTACTGTTCTTTACTTCTTTGTTTTTTGTTGAGTGTCAGCAAGGGCTGCGCGCCAACCACATGCAAGGGCTAGGGTGCCCTTGCTCAAGGTCGGCCAGAGTCGTAATATCCTCGGCTAGCCCGGATTCGGCGAGGGCCTCGTACTCTCACTTTGGCCGAAGAGGGTGTAACAGCTCTCTCTAGGCTTGCATTAGCCACAGTGAGGGTGTTGGCACCCTCACCCAATGCTAGCGAGGGTCTGCTAGTGGCCCTTGTCGACCACTAATGAAAAGAAAAGAAAAAAAAAACTGAAAAGAAAAGAAAAAAATTATTAAAATATTATAAAAAATGTTAACATCGACGCCGGGGTTCGCCCGGCCAAAATTAGCTTGATGGAATGGATTGAGTTGGTACTAATGCAAAAAAGTTTATGACTAAATTAGTTCTATTAAAAGATTTAGGATTGAATTGAAACTAATATAATAAATTTATAAATTTTTTCAGTACAAATTTGTCACCGATATGATAGAAGACATTTTATGATATTATCCCTTCAAAAGATCTTCCCAACCGTTATGGATGGATGGATGACTCTTATGGACCACTTTTGCATAAGGGAAAAAGAAAAATTATTTATTCCTACACGACCATGTCAACGAATGAGACCCTCAATAAACGTCACCAAACTTTGGCATTTAATGCACAATAGCTAAGGCATGATCATTTGCATAGTGTGCTAGTGTTCCCTAGTTTTGTGCTTCCAACTTTTGAAACTTACAAGCATGGGGTGTCTCATATGCTAACGGGGAAAAAAAGATTAATCGTCTTATTCTATCATATCACCGTAGCGGTACTTAATGTTCCATTTGTTTCGTAAAAAAAATGAGCGATTTGGAAAGTTTTTTTCTAAAAACAATTGCTGAACGAAAAATATTTTCACCGTCAACAATAATGTTTGGACATACATTATTGTCGATGATTAAAAATTTTTCATTAATTAATTATTTATTTATAATAATCAAATCATGATCAATGGTGTAGTGTGCCGGTATTTCCTAATTTATATCTCTTAATTTTTTTTTAAACATAATATTATGCGGACGTATGTTTATTATATTCTCTCATGTCCAACACTTTATCTTTTTTTAAGGGAAAAAATAACACAAATGGTCTCTGGACTTTGACCCAATATGCTTTCTAAACTTTTAATCTGTTAAATATAGTCCCTTGACTTTATTCTAATGTGTAATATCGTTCTAGAACTTTTAATTTGTTCAATGTGATCGATGGAGTTTTGGTACATGTTTAATTTAATCCATGAGCTATATCAAAATGTTTAATATTATCCCTAATCTCGAATTGATGAGAAAGAAGTCGTCTTGGTATGTGGATATGCTCTTCTGTTAGCATAAAGATGAATTAGATTCTATTCGTCTTCCTTATTATTAATAGAATCCCCCACCCGAAGCGCTACATTAAACATTTTCATATGATTCAAGGACAACACTGAGCATATAACAAAAGTCCAGGGACTACATTGAACAAATTAACAGTTTAGAAACTACATTGCACATTAGGTTGAAATTCAGATACCACATTGAACAAAATTAAAAGTTTAGGAACCACTTGCCATTTGTGTTCTAATGTCAGCAATTTAATAGGAATATTGAACAGAAACTTACAAAATATAAATTGAAAATAAGCACCACACTTACAGCAAATCAATTAAGTTTTAAATCTTTTAATTGGACAATTTAGCTTTAAATCTATTGTATTGATAGTAATTGAGTATAGCTGGCCAATTTTGATTAGAAATAGCTAACGTGGATTCTAGCTATCCTACACAAGTAGTTGGTGCTGATATAGTCATTTTTTAATAAAATTCTTAAATTTTTTTCTTTTTTCGTTTCTTTTCAGATCTTTACTTCTTTACTTTTTTGTTGAGTGTCCACAAGGGTCGTTGACCAACTCTCGTCGGCCACAAGCGAGGGCAGGGATGCCCTTCCTGGAGGTCAACTAAGGCCACAGTGCCCTCGCCTGGCCCAGCTCCGGAGGGGCCTTGCACCCTCACTTTGGCTGCGCAAGGGCAAGGCAGCTCTCTCTAGGCTTTCATTGGCCACGACAAGGGCATTGCAACCCTTGCCCAATGTCGGCAAGTTTCTGCCGATGGCCCTTGTCGGCATTAGAAAAAAAAATAAAGAAGGGAAAAGAAAAGAAAAAGAAAAGAATAATTAGAATGTTATCAAGAAAAGTTCACGTCAATGTTGGCATCCACCCCGGCCAAAATTGACTTAATGAACTAAATTGATGTCAATGCAAAAAGATTTATAGCTAAATTAGTTTAATTAAAAGGTTCGGGATTGAATTGGTACCTATATAATATATTTAAGATTTTCTTAATATAAATTTTTTCACAGGCCGCTTTTGGTAGTTTTACATATTTTGTGGTCCCATCCCTTCAAAAGATCTTCCCAGTTGCTGCGGATGTATCGCTCTTATGGACCACTTTTGAATAAGGACAAAAGAAACCTGTCCAACTCATTTAGCCATATCCGGCCATGTCGGCGAATGAGACGTCACAAAACTTTGGCAAGTTTAAAGCAGAATAACCAAGGCGTAATCTCTGACCAAAAGGGAAAAAAACCAAGGCATGATCACTCGTGGAGCGTGCTAGCGTTTCCTGGTTTTAGCTTCTAACTTTTGAAACTCACAAGCAAGTGGCGTCCAATACGCTAGCGGGAAAGAAAGATCAAACATCTTATTCATAGCGGTAATTCAGCTCCGTTTGTTTCGAATAAATGAATAATTTTCAAAATATTTTTTTAAAAAAATAATCGCTCATATTCCTTATAATACCAATGAACGAATAATATTTTCCCCATCAACGATCATGTTTGGACATACATATTTGTCTATGATTAAAAAAAAATTCATTAATTTAATTAATTATTTATAATAATTAAAACATGATCAATGGTGTAGCGTGCCGGTATTTTCTAGTTTTTATCTCTTAATTTTTGAAACGTAATATTACGTGGATGTGTGTTTATTGTATTCTCATGTCCACCTCCCCCCCCCCTCTCTCTCTCTCTCTCTCTCTCTCTATATATATATATATATATATATATATATATTAAAGGGAAAAAAATGACACAAATGATCCATGAACTTTGGCCCATTGTGGTTCTTAAACTTTAAATTAGTTTAATACAATTCTTGAACTTTAGTCTAATGTATAATGTCTTCTCGAAACTTTTAATTTGTCTAATGTGGTTGTTAGACTTATGGTACTTGTTTAATTTCGTCCATTGATTATATTAAAATGTTCAATGTTATCTCTAATCTCGATTAGTAAAAATTCAACATTGAACATTTTCATATGATTCAATGACAATCTAGGGACCACATTGAATAAATTAAAAGTTCAAAAATCACATTGCTTGAAATTCAGATATCACGTTGAATAATTAAAAGTTTAGGGACTAAATCGCACTTTGCACTAATTTTCATAGATAATTTGCACCGATTTTCATAAACAATTTGTGTCATTATCCATTTTCTTTAGCTCGAGTGTTTTATTTCACTTTTAATTCAAAAGCTCTTTAGTGTAGGTTCATCGAAAGGGCTTAAGTCGCCATATATGTAATATATTTGACAAATGCTTCACGATTCGACCACTTTCCGTATAGATATATAGATATTCTAGCGCCCCCTTTATGCATAGGATGGATTCTCCTTATTTGATAATGTGAAATATTTTACGGGATTAAAGCCAACTGTTCTAATAACTTCAGTTACATGGTATTTAAATATTCGAACACTTTCAAAGTTGTGACTGGTGGGGGATAATTACCATATCAATCCTAAACATGTTATACGATGTCAATTCGATCTTAATTTTTAATTTTTTTCCATTCGAAACTGAATTTCTGCATGAAATATTGATGCAATCCTCCTGAAAAATTGCCACCCAAAGCTGATGATTTGACACTTAGTTATCGTCAGCTATCTTATGTGACACGCTGACATGGACAAATTTACTCGAAACAGCATTTCCTATGTGGATCGCTACGTCGACAATTTTTCGAGGACAATTGATAGGAATGGTTGCATTTAAACTTCCTACAAATTTAGGGTTGAATTGACATCCGTACAGTAGGTTTACGGTTGATTTGGTAATTTTCCCAAACTGTTTGTCATGGTTTTTAGAGAACTATCATAGAAACACGTATTTATAAGTCACTTATGTTAGGCCACTTGTAAAAAAACTGCTATACAAAATAGACCCCTATAAACATTGAAGAGCCCATTTAGTTTGGGCCTCTTTCGACTGTAATTGGGCTTTTCAAGACTAACTTAACAAGCAGGAAGGGGGATCCAAGTAATTGGATAGTCGTTTGGTGATTCGGAGGTTTAACATAATATTAATCAATTAAACAACTTTCCCACGTAATAACTAAAACAAAAAACGATCTTAGTTAGGTGAATTGACCCCATCAAAATACTTCCGCGCCTCAATAAATTTAGTGGACATCTTATTAACGTCGAAGCGCTGAAGTTGTAGATGATTATGCAATGAAGCTATTATACAAATGGCAAGTGCTTTCGAGCCAAGAAATATTATGATAAGATTTTTGAAGTTCTTTGTGAGATTAATAGGTGATTTTATCGGGTGTCATAAGGGATTGAAAAACGCTAAATTGGTCGAGTGATTCGGTTGTAATTATAATCTCCGTTATATTGTTTGATCGATGGTAAAATCATGTATTGCTCTTTTCACAGAGTAGACCACCTCGACCAAACCACGTAACGACGGTAACCGATGTATTCGTTTCTTGTGTTTACGTATTTTGTTGGACCGTTTTTTTCTTCACAATAGGTACATGGGGTTGGAGCGAGAGAGAAGCACCGTCATAAGGGTAAGATGGAAAATAACGATGAGAGCCGCAACCGTGATCGGGACGATCGGCCCAAGGGAACGCACGTCGACCCATGCATACCGTCTTCGAGCCAACAATCGGCGGCGGCGGCGGCGCCATCATTCGAGGCCGTGCTCCCACTCGAGTTTTGATTGAACATCGAGCTAACTTTGTGCAGCAAAATGTCGATAGACAACCCATTTTGTCCAGCGGCTCGAGGATTCTCCTCATCACTCTCTGCATGATGGTCGAGTGCTTTTTGCGCAACAAGTAGAAGCCGGATAGGAAAGTTGTGTCCGTTTCGCCTGAAACGTGGGCGATCTACTTCGACTCTCGATTATTCCTTTAGCTTTCGTGTGCAGTATCATGTGGCATCGTTGTGCATTTATCCATCCCTGATATTTCCAAAGTAAAATCCTGCTTCTCTTTTTCCTGGTTCCTGACGGAGTCCCACCAGCAAAATTTCAAATCTTTCAATTTTTTCACTGTGCATAAATATTAAATTCATATATTCTTCCGTTAATTCGTGGACATCCTTTCCTATGTACAGATTTCCAAATGAATTAGCAAAACAAAGAAAGGAAAAAGTGAGAAATTCCACGAACTTTCTGGCCAAAGCTTTCCCCACCAACAGTTTTGCTTCAGATAACAAAAGATACACGTGGCGAGCACCCATTAGGGCCATACTTGTCTCGAGATAAGGAAATGGATGACGCCCTCTCACCCCCCAACGAGCGCTTCCCCGTTCGCATTCGTCTCGACTCCCAAATTTGGGAGTCGAGACGAATGCGAACGGGGAAGCGCTCGTTGGGGGGTGAGAGGGCGTCATCCATTTCCTTATCTCGAGACAAGTATGGCCCTAATGGGTGCTCGCCACGTGTATCTTTTGTTATCTGAAGCAAAACTGTTGGTGGGGAAAGCTTTGGCCAGAAAGTTCGTGGAATTTCTCACTTTTTCCTTTCTTTGTTTTGCTAATTCATTTGGAAATCTGTACATAGGAAAGGATGTCCA
Source organism: Psidium friedrichsthalianum (assembly GCA_019149425.1). Classification (NCBI taxonomy): domain Eukaryota; kingdom Viridiplantae; phylum Streptophyta; class Magnoliopsida; order Myrtales; family Myrtaceae; genus Psidium; species Psidium friedrichsthalianum. Next base: position 82,905 of record JAGVVM010000244.1, read on the forward strand.
CGAATTAACGGAAGAATATATGAATTTAATATTTATGCACAGTGAAAAAATTGAAAGATTTGAAATTTTGCTGGTGGGACTCCGTCAGGAACCAGGAAAAAGAGAAGCAGGATTTTACTTTGGAAATATCAGGGATGGATAAATGCACAACGATGCCACATGATACTGCACACGAAAGCTAAAGGAATAATCGAGAGTCGAAGTAGATCGCCCACGTTTCAGGCGAAACGGACACAACTTTCCTATCCGGCTTCTACTTGTTGCGCAAAAAGCACTCGACCATCATGCAGAGAGTGATGAGGAGAATCCTCGAGCCGCTGGACAAAATGGGTTGTCTATCGACATTTTGCTGCACAAAGTTAGCTCGATGTTCAATCAAAACTCGAGTGGGAGCACGGCCTCGAATGATGGCGCCGCCGCCGCCGCCGATTGTTGGCTCGAAGACGGTATGCATGGGTCGACGTGCGTTCCCTTGGGCCGATCGTCCCGATCACGGTTGCGGCTCTCATCGTTATTTTCCATCTTGCCCTTATGACGGTGCTTCTCTCTCGCTCCAACCCCATGTACCTATTGTGAAGAAAAAAACGGCCCAACAAAATACGTAAACACAAGAAACAATACATCGGTTACCGTCGTTACGTGGTTTGGTCGAGGTGGTCTACTCTGTGAAAAGAGCAATACATGATTTTACCATCGATCAAACAATATAACGGAGATTATAATTACAACCGAATCACTCGACCAATTTTAGCGTTTTTCAATCCCTTATGACACCCGATAAAATCACCTATTAATCTCACAATAGAACTTCAAAATCTTGTCATAATATTTCTTGGCTCGAAAGCACTTGCCATTTGTATAATAGCTTAATTGCATAATCATCTACAACTTCAGCGCTTCGACGTTAATAAGATGTCCACTAAATTTATTGAGGCGCGGAAGTATTTTGATGGGGTCAATTTACCTAACTAAGATCGTTTTTTGTTTTAGTTATTACGTGGGAAAGTTGTTTAATTGATTAATATCATGTTAAACCTCCGAATCACCAAACGACTATCCAATTGCTTGATCCCCCTTCCTGCTTGTTAAGTTAGTCTTGAAAAGCCCAATTACAGTCGAAAGAGGCCCAAACTAAATGGGCTCTTCAATGTTTATAGGGGTCTATTTTGTATAGCAGTTTTTTTACAGGTGGCCTAACATAAGTGACTTATAAATACGTGTTTCTATGATAGTTCTCTAAAAACCATGACAAACAGTTTGGGAAAATTACCAAATCAACCGTAAACCTACTGTACGGATGTCAATTCAACCCTAAATTTGTAGGAAGTTTAAATGCAACCATTCCTATCAATTGTCCTCGAAAAATGGTCGACGTAGCGATCCACATAGGACGCTGTTTCGAGTAAATTTGTCCATGTCAGCGTGTCACATAAGATAGCTGACAATAACTAGTGTCAAATCATCAGCTTTGGGTGGCAATTTTTCAGAGGATTGCATCAATATTTCATGCAGAAATTCAGTTTCGAATGGAAAAAAATTAAAAATTAAGATCGAATTGACATCGTATAACATGTTTAGGATTGATATGGTAATTATCCCCCACCAGTCACAACTTTGAAAGTGTTCGAATATTTAAATACCATGTAACTGAAGTTATTAGAACAGTTGGCTTTAATCCCGTAAAATATTTCACATTATCAAATAAGGAGAATCCATCCTATGCATAAAGGGGGCGCTAGAATATCTATATATCTATACGGAAAGTGGTCGAATCGTGAAGCATTTGTCAAATATATTACATATATGGCGACTTAAGCCCTTTCGATGAACCTACACTAAAGAGCTTTTGAATTAAAAGTGAAATAAAACACTCGAGCTAAAGAAAATGGATAATGACACAAATTGTTTATGAAAATCGGTGCAAATTATCTATGAAAATTAGTGCAAAGTGCGATTTAGTCCCTAAACTTTTAATTATTCAACGTGATATCTGAATTTCAAGCAATGTGATTTTTGAACTTTTAATTTATTCAATGTGGTCCCTAGATTGTCATTGAATCATATGAAAATGTTCAATGTTGAATTTTTACTAATCGAGATTAGAGATAACATTGAACATTTTAATATAATCAATGGACGAAATTAAACAAGTACCATAAGTCTAACAACCACATTAGACAAATTAAAAGTTTCGAGAAGACATTATACATTAGACTAAAGTTCAAGAATTGTATTAAACTAATTTAAAGTTTAAGAACCACAATGGGCCAAAGTTCATGGATCATTTGTGTCATTTTTTTCCCTTTAATATATATATATATATATATATATATATATAGAGAGAGAGAGAGAGAGAGAGAGAGGGGGGGGGGAGGTGGACATGAGAATACAATAAACACACATCCACGTAATATTACGTTTCAAAAATTAAGAGATAAAAACTAGAAAATACCGGCACGCTACACCATTGATCATGTTTTAATTATTATAAATAATTAATTAAATTAATGAATTTTTTTTTAATCATAGACAAATATGTATGTCCAAACATGATCGTTGATGGGGAAAATATTATTCGTTCATTGGTATTATAAGGAATATGAGCGATTATTTTTTAAAAAATATTTTGAAAATTATTCATTTATTCGAAACAAACGGAGCTGAATTACCGCTATGAATAAGATGTTTGATCTTTCTTTCCCGCTAGCGTATTGGACGCCACTTGCTTGTGAGTTTCAAAAGTTAGAAGCTAAAACCAGGAAACGCTAGCACGCTCCACGAGTGATCATGCCTTGGTTTTTTTCCCTTTTGGTCAGAGATTACGCCTTGGTTATTCTGCTTTAAACTTGCCAAAGTTTTGTGACGTCTCATTCGCCGACATGGCCGGATATGGCTAAATGAGTTGGACAGGTTTCTTTTGTCCTTATTCAAAAGTGGTCCATAAGAGCGATACATCCGCAGCAACTGGGAAGATCTTTTGAAGGGATGGGACCACAAAATATGTAAAACTACCAAAAGCGGCCTGTGAAAAAATTTATATTAAGAAAATCTTAAATATATTATATAGGTACCAATTCAATCCCGAACCTTTTAATTAAACTAATTTAGCTATAAATCTTTTTGCATTGACATCAATTTAGTTCATTAAGTCAATTTTGGCCGGGGTGGATGCCAACATTGACGTGAACTTTTCTTGATAACATTCTAATTATTCTTTTCTTTTTTCTTTTCTTTTCCCTTCTTTATTTTTTTTTTCTAATGCCGACAAGGGCCATCGGCAGAAACTTGCCGACATTGGGCAAGGGTTGCAATGCCCTTGTCGTGGCCAATGAAAGCCTAGAGAGAGCTGCCTTGCCCTTGCGCAGCCAAAGTGAGGGTGCAAGGCCCCTCCGGAGCTGGGCCAGGCGAGGGCACTGTGGCCTTAGTTGACCTCCAGGAAGGGCATCCCTGCCCTCGCTTGTGGCCGACGAGAGTTGGTCAACGACCCTTGTGGACACTCAACAAAAAAGTAAAGAAGTAAAGATCTGAAAAGAAACGAAAAAAGAAAAAAATTTAAGAATTTTATTAAAAAATGACTATATCAGCACCAACTACTTGTGTAGGATAGCTAGAATCCACGTTAGCTATTTCTAATCAAAATTGGCCAGCTATACTCAATTACTATCAATACAATAGATTTAAAGCTAAATTGTCCAATTAAAAGATTTAAAACTTAATTGATTTGCTGTAAGTGTGGTGCTTATTTTCAATTTATATTTTGTAAGTTTCTGTTCAATATTCCTATTAAATTGCTGACATTAGAACACAAATGGCAAGTGGTTCCTAAACTTTTAATTTTGTTCAATGTGGTATCTGAATTTCAACCTAATGTGCAATGTAGTTTCTAAACTGTTAATTTGTTCAATGTAGTCCCTGGACTTTTGTTATATGCTCAGTGTTGTCCTTGAATCATATGAAAATGTTTAATGTAGCGCTTCGGGTGGGGATTCTATTAATAATAAGGAAGACGAATAGAATCTAATTCATCTTTATGCTAACAGAAGAGCATATCCACATACCAAGACGACTTCTTTCTCATCAATTCGAGATTAGGGATAATATTAAACATTTTGATATAGCTCATGGATTAAATTAAACATGTACCAAAACTCCATCGATCACATTGAACAAATTAAAAGTTCTAGAACGATATTACACATTAGAATAAAGTCAAGGGACTATATTTAACAGATTAAAAGTTTAGAAAGCATATTGGGTCAAAGTCCAGAGACCATTTGTGTTATTTTTTCCCTTAAAAAAAGATAAAGTGTTGGACATGAGAGAATATAATAAACATACGTCCGCATAATATTATGTTTAAAAAAAATTAAGAGATATAAATTAGGAAATACCGGCACACTACACCATTGATCATGATTTGATTATTATAAATAAATAATTAATTAATGAAAAATTTTTAATCATCGACAATAATGTATGTCCAAACATTATTGTTGACGGTGAAAATATTTTTCGTTCAGCAATTGTTTTTAGAAAAAAACTTTCCAAATCGCTCATTTTTTTTACGAAACAAATGGAACATTAAGTACCGCTACGGTGATATGATAGAATAAGACGATTAATCTTTTTTTCCCCGTTAGCATATGAGACACCCCATGCTTGTAAGTTTCAAAAGTTGGAAGCACAAAACTAGGGAACACTAGCACACTATGCAAATGATCATGCCTTAGCTATTGTGCATTAAATGCCAAAGTTTGGTGACGTTTATTGAGGGTCTCATTCGTTGACATGGTCGTGTAGGAATAAATAATTTTTCTTTTTCCCTTATGCAAAAGTGGTCCATAAGAGTCATCCATCCATCCATAACGGTTGGGAAGATCTTTTGAAGGGATAATATCATAAAATGTCTTCTATCATATT
>JAGVVM010000245.1:0-71252 GCA_019149425.1 Psidium friedrichsthalianum
AAGGGAAAACACAGAGAAACTTGAACCTGCTTTTTTCTCATCTGAATAAAGATAGGCGTTATGGCGCTTAAGACTTCCGCTTCTCCCTCAGATTATGGCTAGGTTTTACGAATATGTGTGTGCTTAACACAAATAAGAATTTCCCATTCGGCGTTTCTTGAATTATACAATAAAACAACATTCCATTCCATGTTCCCTTTCCATGCCATTACCATCACTACAAAAAAATAAGGTTTTAGCAACGGCATTTGCACAAAAATTTTAGCAAAATTCGTCGCTAAATGAAGTTGCGACGAAAATTGCAACAAAAAATTTTTTGCGTCGCAATTCGGCGTCGCAAATTTAGCGACGAAAAATTTCAAATTTCGTCGCTAATTTGCGACGTACTATATTCGTGGCAAAATTCGTCGCTAATTTATTCGTGGCAAAGTTCGTCGCAAATCAGTTCGTGGCAAAGTTCGTCGCAAATGAGCTCGTGGCAAAATTCGTCGCAAATGAGCTCGTGGCAAAATTCGTCGCAAATGAGTTCATGGCCAAATACGTCGTGCTAATTAGCGAACGAAAAATATTGTTTAGGGACGAATTTAGTGACGAATTTTTATTAATTCTTTAGCGACGAACTCAGCGATGAATATTATTTAGGGACGAATTTAGCGACGAATTTTTATTAATTCTTTAGCACGGAACTCTATGACGAATATTGTTTAGGGACGAATTTAGCGACGAAATGTTTTTTTTGCAACAAACTTTATTATTTGTGATCGTATGATAAAATCATTTCTTTTATTTTTCAATTTTAAATCTAATCAAAAGCAAAATTAATTTCTAGAATTTATATTTAACATTGATTAAGCACTTAATAACATCAAAATATTATAATAATATGAAAATGAAGTACATTCATCTACATTTCCACAAGAATGACATAAACATTTTTCTTTATAGTACACATAATGAGAGAATAAATAATCTTGAGCACTTTAAAGCAACCGCTTAAGCAACCTCAGGGTGAATCAGACCATCCTTGACAAATCTCCCCCTCCGCATAGGAAAAATGAACTTGGTAGAAGCTCAACGGTATTTATCTATCCACATAGCCACTATATGCCCTGACATTAAGAAGGAAAGCATGAAACTCACAACAAGAGTCTCAAGATTAGCTAATATCACATAAAAAGATGAGTCTTCCACCTTTACCAAATTGTTCCTTTAGAAGTATAGCAATGCATACTCACATCTTCATGAATCTAGGAACTTTTGAACTAATAACATTCAAGATTACACGAGATATACAAAAAGTTACTCACGACAACATCAATTGAATCCAAGAAACTCCATGCACTTGCTGTCCCTATCACGAGAAGATTTCTTCCCTGTAAGAAAGAAAGCCAAATGCATGTATAGAATAAGCTAAACAATTCAATAATGTGAGAATGATGCTAGAATCGAACATCAATAGTGTTTGCTCTTTATCCTTAACTAGAACAAAAGAACAAAAGAAATCTCACAAAAGATGTGTATTTTAGAAAATGATGTCAGGTTTAGTAAATAAGAATTCAAAACTGACGCCATTTTAGCGTCTTCATGAGATGGCAAATAATATGCTAAAGCAACAACACCATGGGCTCCCCAAATAGAATAAATCTCCGAAACCAATCTAACATATGATTCTCCAGGGACCACACATAGTTGTGTAAGACCACGCAATAAGACAATTCTTAAAAAAAATCAGATGTATCTACTTAAGTTAGGACAAGAAAACAGTTCTTAAAAACACATCAGATAAATCTATGGATCATAAGAACATTGCTAGAAAAGATAGATCTTTGGAGAATATTGGCATTCAATTATTCCTACCTGCATCTTTCCAAGTCATCTGTTGAGGCTCCAAATGCAGGAACAGTTTCTTGGAGCGCACTCAAAAAATCATCCATAGTGACTTTGGTGCTCTTTTCATCCACAGACTTCGTAAGATCGTCAAGACTTGTTGTGATACGGCACTTTTCACAACACCTTCAATTTCTGCACCACTATAGTTCTTTGAACGAGCAGCTACATAATCACATATTGCAAATAAGTTAGGGTCATCACAAGAGATGAATTAAGCACTAGCTTTTTCAGCATATACATCTCTGTTTCAGCATATTCATCTCTTGAATAGGCTCTTGGATATGCATACTTCATAAAGCTTGCGGCATCTGCAGCAGAAGGAGGTCACCCTTTGAGTACATGTTGATTGGTAATTCCTATTGGTTTGGTTCAAATCAATTTCCAAACATACGAAAACAAGGATAAGAATTCTGTGGCCTAGTGACAGTTGTTGGGCTAGAGTGGAAGTGCAAGCATGGGTTTCCACATTCTGAGGCTCATCGAGTTTACCAAGCGGAGAGATGAACTCTATTCTAATTGTTTCTCCGAACTAGACTATTGATTCCTTATCAGGATGAAGAGTGGACAACTTCCGATCTACGACTCAGATCTCCTTAGAACTTTACTTTTTGGCATCATCATCATGAAACCAAGAAAAGAATTGCACAGGGAGTTACATGTGATCAGATTTAGAAGCATTCTGATTTTTTGCTAGCCAGACATTAAAAACTCCAGAAGAAAGGTACATGGACCGGGAGCGAGCTTAAGTGTTCTGCCAATTCACTAGTTGTCCTTCTAAACAATAGAAGATTCAAGCACAAATTCCACAGCTCATCCTGCAGCTTTGAAAACCTACCAGATAACTTTAGCTTGAACAACCAAACGACAACAAACATCGCAGACCAAGCCAATTGAGTATCCATCACGTATGATTACAATTCTCTGATCAAACAACTATAGCCGCCACTATTGCCAAAGCTTAAATTCGGTCGGACCAAATCGCCGACCCTCCCACAAAATGAATCAGCAATTTCGTTCGCATCCGGGTCACTCTTTCAGGTGATCCCATCAAGAGCTCGGAAAATCGACAACAACAATCGAGAGAAACTTTCCCCCAATTTCCCAGATGCAAATTGAACACCAACAGCTTCAAACACGAAATTCAAAAACAAAGATCAAAGCAATCACGAGATGAACCGAAAACGATTTACCTGATTCACCCCACGGTCAGCGAGTTAGGGTTTTCTAAGAATCGCACCAGAGAGCCGAAATTCGACACGGCCATGAGAGAGAGAGAGAGAGACAGAGAGAGGAGACGAGAAATAGAATATCCAGGAGCGACTTTCTAATGGTCGTCTCGTGAGACCCTCCCACCGACTCTTCATCCATTAGATCGCCGCCAGCGTAATCTCGACCGCTCGGATCTCTCGTGAGCCCCTCGATGACTTCTTCCGATGCTCTATAATGAAGAAAGCGGGGGGGGGGGGGGGGGGGAGGGGGAGAGAGAGAGAGAGAGAGAGAGAGAGGAGGAGAGGACGTTTTCTGCGTATAAGGGGAGGGTCGACGATGAGATTTCTTAAGAGAGAGAAGTTACCGCCAATTGAAAAATTATTTTCGTCACAAACATTAGCGACGAAAATAATTTTTTCGTCGCAAAAATTAGTGACAAATTTAATTTTGTCGCTAAACTAATAATTAGCGATGAAAAATTATTTTCATCGCTAAACTAACAATTAGCGATGAAAAATTATTTTCATCGCTAAACTAACAATTAGCGATGAAAAATTATTTTGTCGCAAACATTAGCGACAAAAATTATTTTTTCGTCTCAAAAATTAGCGACCAATTTAATTTTTTCACTAAACTAATAATTAGCGACGAAAATAATTTTTCATCGCTAAACTAACAATTAGCAATGAAAAATTATTTTTTGTCGCTAAATTAAAAATTAGCAACGAAAACCATTTTTCGTCGCAAACATTAGCCACGAAAATCATTTTTTCGTCGCAAAAATTAGCGACCAATTTAATTTTGTCGCTAAACTAATAATTAGTGTCACGCCCCGAACCCCGTGGGCCCGCGACATCTCGTTCATACCTTAAGCTTACTCGCGTTCGCCTGGTCCACGACATGCGACGGTCCAGGAAATTTTTCCCTCGCGACTAGACGACGCATCAGTCAAACCATAACCCTGCGGAAGCTATTCACCAATCTTATACATACAAGCATACGATAATGGGGTAACGAGTAAAAGAGATAGACACGATAAACATCAGTATATAAACAACATCAGCGTTAGGTACATACCCCAAAAGAAAATACATGCTACAGTCCAAAAGTCCTACGCTCAACCTGACACGCATAGCCTAGACCTGGGCTCCTGATGAAGTCACTCCTACGACTCCTCCTCCTCGGGGTCGTAATCAGCCCAAGGGTCATGCTCCTCCTCGGGCTCAAGAGAGGAGGGCTCAGTGTCCATGGGGTCGCCCTCGTCGTGGCCGTCGATCATCGTATGTCCTGGGGACGGGAGCTCCTCCATCGGCTCTGGGTCGATCACCTCACCTCCATAAGCAGCAGGTCGCATGAGCGTAGGGTCGTCCTCCTCGGGTATCGGGACATCTCGCATAGGACCCTCGAAGCCAAACTCACCCTCTCTCATCCAAGCCTCGAACCTATGAGGAACAAAAAGGGGGCTACTCTAATCTACCCATATGGTAGTCAATCGTCTGTGCCAGAGCGTAGCGTTCTCATCCACGTAATGGGTAACCTCCGTCTCTACCTGAACTGGCAGACCAAAAAGCACTGGGGGTGCGGCCATCACTGGGGTCTGGGATCTGAAAAAAAGTTGGCAACCAACGCCAGTGAGTCGAGGACTCAGCAAGCTCACCACTAATCCTAGCGTAGGATAGAGTATACTAGGTCGGTTCGCCCTAACCAATCATCTAGGGTTCCTAGTTACCTCACACGGGGTCCACTCTCTCCAAAGATAGACAACGGTTCTAAGGATCAAGGGTCGATCTAACAGTAGCCATACGATAGCGAGAAATAAACATCACATACATGAGGTGGACAATCAAACGACCAATGCCTCGAACAATATGCAAACACCGATGTACAAATAGCCATCCTCATATGACCCAGGTGGATCCAGCCCGCGTCTCATACGCATCACTCGTCACAGTGACTCATGTCATGCTTGCAATCATTTTCAACCCAGACACGCCACACGTAACATAGGGTACAAATCAGGCGTTCTCAAGCAATGGACATACACATAAGCATAGCATGACAATTCGGGATTCAATCACGACACTTCAATTAGTGCAGACAATATGTAACCACGGATAGGATATGTGCCCCCACACGCAAATCATATCATTGGGTCTAAGATCTGTACCCTGTCCCATCCGATAGGCAAACTACTGCATCTAGGCCCAGGTCATGGCTCGTGGCCCATTTTCTCAACTACGACCCATAAGACTCCATTCTAAGAGTTCATTCTCACATGCGTGTCTTATTTGGATTTCCCAAATTTAACCCATTTGTCTCGAATCAACCAAGTGGAGTCTTAATTTAACGAAGGCCCGTTAGTCCCATTTTAAGTCTAAGTGAAGTCTTGGCCCATAAACACTCCTCGAGCCCATGATTTAATATTAGTAACATGTCTTGAAATGACCCATTACATTTTACTATTCACGCCTAAGGCCCAAGGCCCATTGATTACTCAAGCCCATTAAGCCCTAATTTACTCAATCGGGCCCAAATCAAATTCCTAAGCCCATCTATCACCTTGGGCCTTAAACCCTCACATCTAAGCTCATTTTCACAGCCCAATGGACCCCCCATTAATTCTTGCCTAAAGCCCAAACCCACAATAGACGGTCTAGGCCCATAAGCCCATTCTTAATTATTTAGCCCCAAATTGAACCCTAAGTCCAACTACTATCCTTGGCCCATCTTTTGGACATCCAAGACCATTATTTCCAGCCCATGGGACCCCTTCAAATTCACGCCTAAACCAAGCCCATGAAATTTAGCCTAAGCCCATTAAGCACTAATTGATCATTTTAGCCCAAAATTGGACCCCAAGCCTACCTAGCACCTTTGGGCCTTCTAATACACGCCATTTCCATCATCCACAGCCCATGGTTAACAGATACAAGCCCAAATTAATATTGGCAAGCCCACGGTTCAGCCCACTTGTCAAATACCCAAAGCTAGTCTAATTAGTGTTAACCATAATCACCCATTTCCATAGATTAACTTACACTAAATCATTAATCAAGCCAACCAGCCACATATATTATATTCTTAAGCCGCAATTAGTGGAGTTGCTTACCAAGATAGGGGCTGGAACGGCAACAACGACGGTGGGGACGGTGGACGGTCGAATGGGACTTACGGCTCAAGGGATGAGCACGGCGACTTCGGGGGCTAAACAAGGGTCAAGCCGGGGCCGTAGCAAGCTGGAGGACAAGGATAAGACATGCTTATAAGTCCTTTAGGCTCACGGGGTCAAATTAGGGTCGTAGAAAGCAAGGCACAAAACTGTTCTAGAAAAATAGTTTCGTCGACCGAAATGAAAATGCACGAATGGATGCCCAAACGATATCGGATCGGAGCGAAATCAAGTTCTGTGAACTCACCTCGGATGGGGCTACGACATATCCAAAATTCAGGACGATCCAACGGTTGAGTTTTTGTGGGCGGCCGTTTGAAGTTGAGGGTCAGCTGGGAAAAATCGAACAGTGCAGGTCACGGTTTTGCCTTGTTGCAAAGGGCTTCCATGCCATGAAAGAGAGGAGTAAGGGGCCAAGGAGACTTACCAAGATAGGGAGAGGGCGTGGGATGGTGGCGGCGACGAGATGACGGCGGACGAACGGCGAAACGGGTGGAGTTCCTCGGGCGGACGGCTTAAGCCGAAGAAGAAGAAGAAGAAGATGAAGATGAAGATGAAGGGAGGAGGAAGATGATGGTGTCTTCAGCCGAATGGAGTGTAGAGGGAAGAGAGAGAAGATTATAGAGATTATATGAATAAAATTAAAATTGGGAAAGTGGGGTTAGGTTTCGGGTTTATGACATATGATGTGTACTTGACATGTACTTGATGGATTTGATTGACAACCTTGGAAATTGTGCGATTGACATCTTGATTGATTGATTGATTTGACATGTGATTGATGTGACATTTGATGTGACTTCGCCTCGAAATGCGTGCCAAATGCACTGATCGAGTCCCAAGCGCGAACGAATTTCAAACTGGAATTGATTTCATTCTATCGTGTTCACTCTAAAATAATTCTATCTGATCTAATCCTAAGGACTGAGCATTTACCGGGGGCATTTCGATAATTTTTCTATTCACGTCTTGCTTCGCGACGTACACCGGCTGTCCGCCCTTCTGGCAACGTTTCTGCAACTGAATCTATTTCTTCATTGTGACTACTTTAGCAATTTGATTGTCCAATGTCGGAATTCATTTTGTGGCCAAATCCATTAAATTACGGCTCTGTCGAATTCTCATACCAAACGGGCGGCTGTTTGGGAAAATTTCCCAGGTAGCCTTTCCCCCTTCGGTTGGTCGTCACAGGGTAGCTAATCCTGAGTGATTATCGATCAGAGCGTACTAACGAAATACATCCATTCATTTTGAAATCCCGACAAGTGGGTCGAATTTTCAGACTGTCACAATTAGCGACGAAAATAATTTTTCGTCGCTAAACTAACAATTAGTGATGAAAAATTATTTTCGTCGCTAAATTAAGAATCACCGACGAATTTTGCAACGAAATTTTTTTCATCGCTATTTTCGTCGCAAATTAGCGACGAATTAAATTTCATCGCTAATTTTTAGTGGCTAAGAGCCTTTTGTTATTTTGGGACGAATTTGGTGACGAATTTTGCGGCGAAAATATTTTCATCACTATTTTCGTCGGCAAATTAGCGACGAATTTAATTTCATCGCTAATTTTTAGTGCTAAAAGCCTTTTGTTATTTTGCGACGAATTTGGTGACGAATTTTTGCAATGAAAAGATTTCGTCGCTATTTTCGTCACGAATTAGCGACGAATTATTTTTCATCGCTAATTTTTCGTCGCTAAAACTCTCTTGTTGTTTTGTGACAAATTTTGCGACGAATTTGCGATGAAAGTTATTTTCGTCACTAATTTCGTCACAAATTAGCGATGAATTGCACTCCGTCGCTAATTTTTCGTGGCTAAATTCCTTTTTTTTTTTGTAGTGCATGGACAGAAAAACCCATACACCTGGGCCGGTTTGGCGCGAGCGGCAAAGCCATTTCCATTAATAAAGGACAAGCCATGTTCTCCTCCAATGAAATCTCGGGTTGATGGCTGGTATTATATTAATGTGTTTCATTTGTATTTAGTCAGTGTCGTGCCCTATTATGTCGTCATTGCTACTTTGGGTCGTGTAATGCGGCAAGGATAGTGTACGCAATGTTGCTTTGGTTGTGTAACGTTTTCGATTCGATGGTTGGATGAGTTTGGCCATGGCTGGACCTGGACATCACAGAGAATAGTGCAAGCTGGATGCGATTTGGCTATGACCCCATGAATACATCGACTAGATTTTTAGTTCTTACGTACGTAGGATTGAGCCTGACGTAACAATAGTCTTGCATGTCTCGATTATTATTGGAAAATTAGAGAAAGAGACTTTGAAATGATGCCCTTGAGTTTTCTGAATACATAAAAAAAAGAAAGAAAAATAAGTTTCAAATAGGTTATACTTTCTGTGAATTGGACATTCGAACAAAATTAGCATATTCAAAATTTATCTATCTTTTGCAACATACCATGCAAAATGTACAGTAGTACCAGTACCAGAAACGAATGCGACTTCAAGACATTTGGTGCGTTCAATTAACTCCTACCAAGTCTTAAACATGTCTGGAAGTAACGAGGTAGATGTTATAAACCAAAATCCAAAGTAGTAAATATATGTAAGTGATGGTTGATCATATAATTGCCGACCATAGGGAATCATTCTTGAAGGGCTTGTGTAGTTATTGCAAAGATCTAATGTTTATCATTTCAATAGCTTGGTGTTCTAAACCTTTTAATTGTGCCAATTTAGTCCTGAACATTATGATAACTTGCCATTTTAATTCTAAATCTTTCAATTGTGTTATTTTAATCATGAATCCTTTGAAAACATGCTAATTCAGTCTCAAACCATTTAACGATTTTTCAATTTATTCATTTCGGCAAATTTTTGTCTAAAAATTGCTAATATGGCAATTTAGTCAGCACTAATCGGCAAAGGAAGAAGGAAAGAAAATAAAAGAAAAAAACTATTACAGAAAAAAAAAGTAAGAAAATCACATCAGTGATTTTCAATCAAAATTATCGAAAGGATTAAATTGACAAATCATTAAGAGCTTTTGAACTAAATCGGTAAATCATCAAAAGGTTTAGGACCATAGGAACGAATTTGCAAGTTGTCAAAATGTTAGAACTTAATTATCACAATGAAAAAATTATGATTGAATTGACTGTCGTATAATGATAGGCAAAGCCATGGGCCGGTTTAGGCTAGGAATCGACCCGATCAATCCCTAAATCGGCCCATTGACCAGTTCGGCTGTTTCAAATTGAACTAGCTGTGGCCATAAAGGTCCAGTTCTAGTCCTATAAAATGTGGAATCATAATTGAAACCGACCTAAAACCGTCGGTTCAGAGCTATTGCACCTACGGCTCTTTTTTAGAGCCATTGGAAGTCAATGGCCAAATAAAAAAAATTAAAATTGCATGATAAAAATTTATAAATACCTCTTTCTTTTTTATTTTTTTACACAAATTCTCTCTAGACTCTTAATTCTCTCAAATTGTCTCTAACTCTCAATTCTCTCAAATTCTCTCTAGCTCTTAATTTTTTCAAATTCTCTCAAATCTTAAAAAAAAGGGCAAGTAAAAGTAGAGCTAGTGGTAAAGTCAAAAGCACAATGAGAAAATCCGATTATCCTAATCCTCATGATCATGCAGAATTGGGTAGTTAACGTAGATGATAAAATTTATATTTTTCCTAATATGAAGCAAGTCTATACACAAGAGAGCATTCATCCTCCAACCGATGTCGAAGAAATGTCAACAACAAAAAGAACGGAAGGGTGCATCCAACATATGGGACCACTTTATGAAAGTTGAAAATTTTGAAAAAAGGTTCTAAAAATGTATGAATTAAACATACCAATATATAGGTGGACAAGGATATGGAACATTTTAATCGACATCTTAGATTGAAACATCCAACCAAAGTGAAAATTGACACCAACCAACAACAAATTTCGAAATACAATAATCCTAATACTTCTCCTTTATTTCTTTATAATGAAAAAGCTTATAAAGAAGAATTAGAAAAATTTGTTTTCGTCGAACATTTATCATTTAGTTTTTGTGAAAGATTTTATTTTTAATCAATTTATACAAAACGCATGTGTTCCACAAACAAAACATGTTCCTAAAAATACACTTCAACCCGAAATTAAAAAAAATTTATAAAAAAAGGAAAAAAATTTACAAACTTTTTTTTTATGAATTTTAATTAACATGTGCACATAGGTAGCGATATTTGGAGTAATCATTGGCAAATTTATTCTTATATGATTATAAAATGTCATTGGATAGATGATGATTAGAATATTCAAAAAGAGTTATTACATTTAGAGTTTTTGATGGCAAACATACGGCAAATAATATTTATAGATTAATTAGACAAATTTTAGAATAATATTATTTGCTTGATAATTTTTTTAATTGATTTCAGTAATACCGCGGCAAATACTGCTTCAATTATTGAATTGGAAAAGATTTGTAAATCCACTTTTGTGGGATAATTTTTTCACGTTAGATTTGCTTATCATATTTTAAATTTATGTGTATCAATTCGAAAAAAATAGAAAATCAATTATTATGGAAACATCCCCAAATAATGAAAGAATGGTTAAAATTTTGTAGAGCAAATGAAAAAAGACCAAAAAGATTTTTAAAGATGTTCCAAATCGTTAGAATTCTAATTACAAGTTACTTAATGAATCTTTTACATATAAAAATTTATTATGTGCATTTATTTTAAATAGTGTAACTCAAATTAATTATGCTCACAAGAATGGGATAGTTGCAAATTTTTTTAGATATTTTAAAATTTTTTAATGATGCAACTTATACGATATTTATTATCCTACTAAGCATTTATTTTTAATATAATGTATTAATATTGTTGAATTTTTTGAAAAAAGTGAAAATGATGAGAATTTAGATTATACTATTAAAACAATACGAATAAAATGGTTCCATTATGTTGACACCTAAATTTTGGTGTTTCTTTTTTCATTCATATTACACAAAATTGAGAATTAATTCTCACCAAAAATATTTCTCAACGCATTGTATATTTATTTTTTTTCTGCATTTGCATTTTTTTGCATCGACGGCGAGGAGTTAAGCTTAGATTGACTTTGTGGAATTTGAGAGGCATGTTGCTGGGGGAGCATTTTAGTGAAGAAATGATAAATCCCAGTATGTACACAAGTCAATGGTTCATCGCCGCGTTCGCATACTCTTTCCCATTTCACCTGCTCTTCGAATTTGGGATGTTTTTCTCTTTGAGGGCGTAAACAAGAGGAAGAAAGGAGAGTTAGTGAAGGACTCTAGTGGGTGGACTTCATCATGTTGTCAAAAGTGGGGGGAGGCTCGGTCAAAAAAAGAAAATTTGACCATCAGGAGGGATCATCATCTCCCACCATCAAGCTAGGACACTCCACTCACCAGGGATGATAAAAAAAAGAAGAAAAAAAGAAAGCTTGGCCGAAAGAGGGTATCTCGGTGGGGACATGAGGCAAGAGAAAAAAGAAGCAAATGTTGAACGGCATTAACGGGGCTCACTAAAAAAAAGGGGAAGGACACAACAAGAACGGCAATTCCACCAACAAAAATGGATGCTTTCGGTGATTTAAAAAAAAAAAAGCAAGAAAGGAGCAGGGTTCTTTTTTTGAGCCCATCATCCATTGACGCCAAGGAAGGTCCTATTTGCATTCCTCTCGTTCATCATTGGCTGATCCACTTTCACCAACTATCCTGGCGCCTCCAATTGCAAGTTGCGCTTCGTCCGCTACTGTCTAGTCTCAGGGACGCTCTTCGCAGGTTACCAGACGCAGCTCCAACTATCTCACTTTGTTCATGCACTCTTGCAGATTTTGCCGAGATCTAGCAGACTGTGTCCTTCTATCAATGTGAATGTCACGCCAGATTGTGTGGCGATTCTTTGCCAACCCGACGTAAGCCACCCTTTCATTGTGCTAAAGTGTATTGTCAAACAAACATTTCAGCAACTTCGGGTCAACTAAGTCCAAACGGTGGTTTTTGTTTCTTTTAGATTTTGTCTAGATCTGACCAATTTGGGGTTTGCACGCTTTTATTTTATGCAAGAAAAAGAACATTATCTAATAAAGAGATTGTGGAAACTTGGGTGAGCAGTTTTTTTGAGAAAACAAGCAATTCCGACTTCACAAGCGACCCCTCCGCGACCGTGCGTCTCCTCACCGAACCTCATTGATCATTCATCGCCAAACCATCTGGAGCCCCGCTACTCGATCCCAAACTAGTTTAATTGATTCGAAAGTTTCAAGCATTGGTGCGCAAGTTTCATGGAAAAAAGCAACCTTTGGAAGATAAGGTCTCCAGCGAACTCCCTGTTTAACGTCCTTGATGTATCTTCATGTCAAGACCAGCCTAAGCGATGAGTCAAAGACCTTCGCAAGCATCACGAGTAGTCTCACCAATTAGGAGTCCCTCCATCGGGTTCGAGATCCCGACCAATGCTTGTCATGATCCTGTTGAAGCTGCGATCCAGATCTGTGGAAAATTTGACAGTCACCGCTAAACTCTAGAAATTCAAGCAGAGACCTCACATCAAGGAATTCTTCAGCAGAGTCCAAATTATTGTCTGGCAACATTCAGGAACAGCACTTCCAGCCGTTATTCATCATGGAAAAATTTTATTGGCACCTTGCTTGGTGAAGCTCTTGATTCATAAACTAATGCTAGTCAAAGTGTTGCTTGTTTGGCTCTTTTCTTTGCAGGTTCTTAGATCTAAGAACGGCTATGTTAACATGAATGGAGGTTTTATTGATTCACTGAAGCACGGATTTGGCTTCCTTGAGAACAGCCAGAATAATGACAACGACAGTCGTCATCGTCAAAATCTGTATTATGGGTATGGATCAGATAGGGTGAACAACAACATGGGAGACCCGATGGACAGTGGTGGTGCTCCATCATCATGTGATCATGAAATGATGAGCCTTACTGGTTCAGCAAACGAAGCTCTTGGAACGACGTCGAGGAAGCAAGAGTCAATTGATACGTGGCCTATCTTCAAAGGGAAGTTGTTTTCTTTTCTCTAGTATTTGTGCATATCTTGGTGTTGCATCTTTGCCTTCTAATTTGAAGGTCTTTATCAGGAGAGTCAAGGGAGGAGGATCGAGAAGAGCTCAGGTCTCATCGGTTCAGCCATCAGACTCCACCTGGAAAATCAATTTTTGGTCCAAATACGCGAGCTTGTACATTGGACCATACTACAAAGGCGAGAGGATCGGCCCAGATCTTTTGGCAGCCATCAAGAACATGTTGCCTACATTCTACAAAGTGGCACCAACTGATGTGCTACATCAAATTGACAAATTTGGAAAGGCATTTGGTGATCGCAAGATGCGTTTGCGTGAGAGGAACTTCGACCCAATGATTTTGAAGAAATGGGAGGATGCACTTAAAGAAATCGGTGACTTGAGAGGATGGGAAGTCAATGGGTTCCTCAAGAAACCCTAGCAGCAGTTGAAATGGATTGATTTAAATTTCGATTCCACATGTCGTATTCGTATGTTTTCGTATCCACATATCGTATACGTATTATAATTTTCTGCATTTTTCTCTTAAAAGATTCAAACCCCAGACTGCGATAGGCTCTGTCCTCTACTTAGTGGTGTAAAGATCTCATGTATTTCATCTTTTGTATTTTAATTTTCATACCATCGAACCCCAGAATTGGTAGGTCGAGCTACCTGCTGGAGATTCTTTATTTACTGCTTTCTGTATTTTATTTTCTGCAGTTTAATTTCCATATTATCGAATCCCAGAATTGGTAGGTCGAGCCACTTGCTTGAGGTTCTTTATTTACTGCTTTCTGTATTCTATTTTTTGCAGTTTAATTTTTATCTTATTGAACCCCAGAATTGGCGGGTCGAGCCACCTGCTGGAGGTTCTTGATTTACTGCTTTTTATATTCTATTTTCTGCAATTTAATTTTCATATTATCGAACCCCAGAATCGGTAGAACGAGCCACCTGCTGGAGGTTCTTTATTTACTGCTTTCTGTACTCTATTTCATGTGTTTTTGTTTCTATATTATCAAACCCCAGAATCAGTAGGCCGAGCCACCTGCTGGAGGTTCTTTATTTACTGCTCTTTGTATTCTATTTTTTGCAGTTTAATTTTCATATTATCGAACCCCAAAATCAATAGGTCGAGCCACCTGCTGGAGGTTCTTTATTTACTGCTTTCTGTACTCTATTCCATGTGTTTTGGTTTCTACATTATTAAACCCTAGAATTGGTAGGCCGAGCCACCTGCTAGAGGTCGTAACACTACACAGAAGCCGTTAGCTCACTCCCTCTTTCGGCTTCAAGGAATTTTTAATGCTTACATTTATATACTACTTTTTACACCGCATCTTTTAATATTGCGTCTATATTCAAAATATTTTGTATCGTCAGTTTTATTTAGTTCAAAAATACCAAAAAATGTCATTAATATGCACTTTACATAGTATAGCTCATGCATACCTTGTCATGCCGCATACGTATTCGTATTGCAATTTTATGTATTTTTCTATTCGAACCCCAAATTGCAGTAGGCTCTACCTCCTACTTGGTGGCGTAAAGATCTCACGTATTCGGTTGACTGGTTTGGTGATACGTATGTCGTATTAGTATGTCATGTACGCATGTCGCATACGTATGTCGATTTGCATATACACGTATGTATATCGTATTTGCATGTCACGTACGTATGTTGTATTCATATGTCACATACGCATGTCACATACATATATCATATTCGCATATACACGTATGCATATTGTATTTGCATGTTACGTACGTACGTCATATTCGTATTGTCATTAATTCGTGCACATTCATCCAAAAAATTTAAAAGAAAAAATTTCGAAAATTAGGAAATGGGCCATTTCGACTGTCCAATCCTATTTTGATGATTTTCCTTCCCAATCTTTTCAAAATGACGATTTTGCCCCCTTATAGATAAATTGTCTTGAAAAATTTCAGAAAATTCAAAAGAAAAAATCCCAAAAATTAGGAAACTGGCCATTTCGACTGGCCAATCCTATTTTTGATGATTTATTCGTGTGTCACGTCTGCATGTCTGCGTTCACATGTCGTGTACGCATGTCCACGTATGTATCATTCGCGTACACATGTTACATACGTATGTCCACGGACGCATGTCGCATTCACACGTCTACGTACGTATATCGTGTTCGTATATTGTATTCGTGTGTCTTCGTATCTGCATGTCGTATTCGTACGTCTTCGAATCCGCATGTTGTATTCGTACGTCTTCGTATCTGCATAGTCGTATTAGTATGTATTCGTATCCGCCTGTTTGTATTCGTATACCTGCATATGCATGTCCACATACGTATATCGCATCTGTATGTCTGCGTTCATATGTCACATCTGCATGTCTGCGTTCGCATGCTGTATTTGTATATCTACGTTCGTATGCTGTATTTGCGTGTCCACGTTCGCATGTAACGTACGTTAACGTTTGCATGTCATATTTGTATATCCATACTCGCATATTCATGATTGCATGTTCGCATTCGCACGTATACGTTCGTTTGTCTATATTTGCATATTTACGTTTTTCTTATTTATGCACACCATTACCATCAATGCATTTCATCTAAAAAGTAAAAAAAAAAAAAAAAGAGAAAGAGAGAACACCTCACTAGAGCCTTAGGAGTAAACCAAGCCTAAGTTGCCAAATTAGGATATCCATGGAATTAAGGTACCAAAAGGATATTAGTTTTAATTAACTAGTATAACCAAGTCTCCGAACTCATGATCTCTAGTTCGTAGAAGTAATTTAGTTCTTTTGCTAATTTACTTAGGTTTCTAATCGACCTACCAAAAAATAATTAGTGGTGACTCTAAATTTTAAAATCATTTGAACAAAAATCAAAGTCACGATTTGGTAGGGCTTGGGAGAGTCCGTATTATGTTAGTCAATCTAATTAACTTGATAATCCGTTAACCTGAAAAATTTCTACCATTGAAATTTTTTAGGTCGCGACACATTATTATTGAGAAATTCCTATTATTTATTTAGTTGCTTGTGTTTTTTTATCCACGTTGTAAATTAGATAGTTTATGTGATTATTTGAATATGTATATGAATATTTACATTTAATTAATACGACAAATATTAGAACTATACAAGTAACGGTTAAAAAAGTAATAATAGAATTATATAATGAATTTTGTAGAATCTATAATCTAGGGACAATGGATCTTCTCAATCAAGGGACTTACAAAGTGAAAATATAGATAAAATTAGAAGAGAGTACCGATTTCTGTTACATAGGTAAAAAAAGGAAAAAAGAGTAATAGGAAGTAAGTTTGAAATGGAGATCGATCTAACTGTTTCTTTTTAAGTTTGATAAATCTAAAGACGGCATAAATTTCACAATATTAGATTGATGGAAGAGGCATTCTACCCAATACCTAATTCTTGCTCTGATTGTAAAATAAATTTTAGCAATTCATTGTTCAACAGTTGCGGTAGAATAAACATTTAACGTTGGGGGCAATATTTTAAATGAATGATATTCAAGACCAACTCTCGAATCGGTGGAGCTTCAAGTTTGTGCTGATGATTGACAAAATCTCAATATAAACAACAAGTGATAAATCACAATAATGAAGTTGAATTTTTTGACGACGGAGATACCATCGCCATCGATATAGAAACGGGTAATGACAATTGAGGATGAGATGAGTATGAGGTTATCAAAGGTAAGAGAATTACATAGGTTTTGATTCTTTTATTCCCAATAAGATATGTAGACGCTTAATGATAAATCATTAAGTTCAAGCCCCCTCCCCTTCTCTTTTTTTCTCCTACATTCAAGTACAATTTTTATTTGATAATACATTATTTCATTATTTTATAATTTTATAATTTGATTACATTTTTTTTATAAATTCATCATAATTTAATTTTTAAACTGAAAAACCTTTTCTTAAAAAAAATCAAAATTGGTTCGGAACAACTAGCGGTTTGGCGATTTTGAACCGGCGAACCGGCCTGGAACTTCCGGTTCCTCTAAATTTGGAAGTAGAATTGTCGGTTCATGAACCGGAACAAATAGTTCCGGAACCATGGCCATGCCTATGTAATGGGTTTTCAAATTTCTGGACAATTTTCTCACATGGTGCACGTGATAGATACTTCTTCCTTTTGTCTTAGAATGAAAACAAGAACAGGACATGTGGTGTGAAACCCGAATATCATGCATTATAAACTGTCAATGCTCTCCATTAATCCTATTTATTCACATCGAGGGATCACGAGAGACAAAGGAAGTATGGATCAAGGGGATGAGGAGATATCTAATTTTGTAATAGATCATCAGATCATGAATTTGTGGAGGACGGCCCGAGTGAACAAAGCCCGAAGCATGATGTGGATGAGCTTGGATAAACAGCTAGCTTCTTCTTCCTTGGGCTCTGCCTTTGGGCTCCAACGCCAAGAATCGAATAGAACGCCAAGAGTTTATATACCCCTAAATTACAAGCGACGTTTTTTTAAAGAGAAGTAGCAGGGAACGGAGGAGATGAGGGTGACCCATACGTTAAAATATGGGTTTTTCATAATGCACTTCAATGTTCTTCGCCTTTTCGCTTTTAATTTTCACTTACTGAGTAATTAGAAAAATACATAAAAACGTGTATATGATGTCATAAATCCATAGGAAGTTTCCTTCCTGCCCTCCCACGAGGAAGTTTCCTTCCGGGCACTGTCTCCTTCCACCTCTCCTTCTCCTTCTCCGGTCCGGGACCCACCCCAACTTGGGGCAAGTCAAGTCTACGGCCGTCTAGACTTTTGCTTTTTCTTCCACCACGTGTCACCTGCTTTGAGTTGCTTGTCGTCTCAATTTGGAAGTGAAGAAAAGGAAAAAAACCCCAATTTTTCCCAATTTCAGTGGCCGTACTACTCCTGCGCCCTTTCCCCTCCCCCGGTCCAGTCCGGTCCAGTCCGCACTAAGATCTTAACCCCTCCTCCTTCGATGCTATCCCTTCTTGATTGGCGTCTCCTCCATCTCGGCTGATTCCGATTTACTCATCCTCACTCTCCAGTATGTGCTCTCTCTCTCTCTCCTTCACGTGATTCTCGCATTGAATTCACTGCGATCGCACTCGCATGCTCGCTCGTTCAGCACTCGCAGATGGAACCCGTTCAGGATGCCGCCTCGGTCACCACCAACGGTGCCGTGAGCGCCAATTCCCCGCCACCATTCCTCAGCAAGACCTACGACATGGTCGACGATCCCTCCACCGACTCGATCGTCTCTTGGAGCCGCGCCAACAACAGCTTCGTCGTCTGGAATGTGCCCGAGTTCTCCCGCGACCTCCTGCCCAAGTATTTCAAGCACAACAATTTCTCCAGCTTCGTCCGCCAGCTCAACACCTACGTGCGTTCTCTCCCTTCTCTCTTTTGCCTCCGCTCCCTAAAATCGCATCTTTTTGGTGCATTGTTTGCTGCTTAGCTACTGGGTTTCTGCTTAGCTAGGGTTGGCATGATATCGAACATCTTTACGCAGTGACCAGTGTTGGGTTGAATAAATTTTGCCACTGAATTTCGTGCCTCATTGGTTCAAAACCACAGGGTGGCTGTTCCCTGGCCATCACTAGCAATAGCTTAGCATAACTCAGTTTTCCCCTTACTCGCAAGCAACCGTATATAACTGCTGCATAACACAACAAATAGCTATGCTAAAGGAAGCAAGTTGGATACATAGAGGGGTCGCGCATTTGTTTTTGTTTGCTGTCCTATCACCGTTTGGGGTGAGCCTCTGCTCACTAAATTCGGTCCACTTATCTTATCCTGTCTTGTGTTAACCACTATCGCGTAACTTAGAGGACACTGAATCAAACACGAGATGGTATGCTGTCTTTGGCACAGAGCCACTCCTGTCTTCCAAAGTTCCATGTAGACGAACCCCTTATCTGACCCCCCAAAAAAAAAAAAAGCTAGGCCTTTGGATTTGGGACACTATTTGAAACGTGGTAACATTTGGATACCTCGATGTCTAGTTACAACAATGATGGCGACAAATTTGCTCCATCCACACAGTAGAGGAAATAGCACTATCTTTTGGCATTTATCTTCACTTGCAAAACTTAAGATGGTGTCACCTTTCACTATACATGATCTTCTGTAAATTCTGTCTTGTGGTGCACCTCACCTTTTTCTCTTGTTGGTTGATTGACAATGAAATTCTCCTGAAAAAATCATTATGTCAGGGCTCTCTATTTTTCAGACCTTTTTCTTTTAAAGAAATCTTCTGAAACTTGTCTTAAAGCAGGGGTTTAGGAAGGTTGACCCTGATCGTTTCGAATTTGCAAATGAGGGTTTCCTTAAAGGTCAGAGGCACCTCCTCAAGAGTATCAGCAGGCGGAGACCTGCTCACATCCAGAATAATCAGCAGCCACCTCAAGTCCAAGGCTCGTCTGTTGGAGCTTGTGTCGAGGTGGGAAAGTTCGGGCTTGACGAAGAGGTTGAAAGGCTAAAGAGGGACAAAAATGTCCTTATGCAGGAACTTGTTAGGTTGAGGCAACAGCAGCAAGCGACGGATAACCAGCTGCAAAATGTCGGACAGCGTGTTCAGGTAATGGAGCAGAGGCAGCAGCAAATGATGTCATTCCTCGCAAAGGCCATGCAGAATCCTGGATTCTTTTCTCAATTTGTAAAGCAACAGAATGATACCAACAGGCGCATTGGTGAAGTTAATAAGAAAAGGAGACTCCCCAGAGACGAAGAAGAAAATTCATCTGTTTGCCACAAGTTAAATGCCCCAGGTGGGCAGATTGTGAAGTATCAACCTTCCATGAATGAAGCAGCCAAAGCAATGCTACGTCAAATCTTGAAGATGAATGCATCCGGGCTTGAACAATCATTAACCAATAATGAGGCATTTTTGATTGATAACTTTCCTTCTTCCAGTGCTCTGGAAAGCAGGAGCTCCTCAAACCGGACTTCCGGGGTGACCTTAGCAGAGGTTCTACCTGCACCCAGGCAATCTAAAAGTTCGGCTGATTCAGGCTTTTATGGCCGTCATCCTGCTGGGGTTCCTGATTCACAATCTTCTTCATATGCTGTAGAGCATGTCAGCGCACATCAGACTCAAGAGATACATGTTCAGGATTCTCGGCAAGGGACCATTTCACCTGGCTTAGCAGAAATGCCAGTGCCACAGGACACTGCAGATATCCCTAATGCAAACTTTTTGGTTTCTGAAACTGCAAGTCCTGGCTATCTTGAAACTCTGTCAGCAGCTTTAGATGGGACCATGGATATCGAATCAGATGCTTTGTCTCCTGAGCGAGATGTGGATATAATGCTGGATGATGTAACTCAGCTTCCAGCGATCGGTGATGTTTTCTGGGAACAGTTTCTTGCGGCAAGTCCACTTACTGCAGACACACAGGAGAATAGTTCGAGCTCTCATGAAACTGGCATCACAAATGAGCAAGAGTCGCACGCAAAGTCGGAGAACGGATTTGAGAAAGCTTATTACATGGATCATCTTACCACACAGATGGGTCATCTCACCTCCGACAACAGAACAGGATGATAGGGTCTTATACGCTGTGTATACGGGATAATCTTATCCAGACTAGAGGTGAATGTTAATGCAGGACGTGAATAACAAATGATGCCACCACCGACTTTCTTCACTCTACACGAGCTGAGGTCGCCCGTACTAAACCTACTAACCTGAATTGCGAGTGAACAATTTTGTGGGCTGCTGGTTGTGAGCAGCTTTCGCGAGCGTGCCCATTAATAACCTAACAGTAATGTATTCTTGATTTGTCGAGCAACTTCTTTCTGGCAAAAAATGTGTGAATTGAACTTTTGATTTCATTAAGCAACATTGAGTGAACAACGTATCTTGGAGAAGACTAGGGGTCTCCAAATTGGTGAAGGCGAGGAATTGTGTTACTGTGTGACCATTTTCCGATTTGTGGGTCGTTGCCTCACCTAATAATTTCAGACTCAGACATTGTAGACACTAAATTTTGGTAACGTCGCTTGAGGTTGTACTTCCTGCCCGGAATTGTTATGCTTCGGGGTGTTATGTCCTTTTAATGTTTTGCCACCTCCAAATAACCTGCGGCTATTCTCTTCGGCCAATAGAACGATGAAGAAATCCAAAGACCATTTTAAGTTGGACCGGATGCAGATCTAGAGTGGCAATACTCTTGACATCGATTTGAACTTGGTAACTGCGAGCTCTCTCTCTATAGTGCTGCTAAGCGAAATTTGGCCTAACCAAGTTCCCTGCACATAAATTTGATTTTGGCTAAGACCACGTTGACAGATGCATCTTTGTGCAAATTTGATCCTATCAGGGTAACTGTTCTCTTGGTTGGTTGGTTGGTTGGTGCAGTTTTGGCAAAAACGATTTGCACCGGGATGGACGTTATGCTGTGAGTCAAGATACGTTAAGGAATGCATATTCTTTGTATGCTAGAACATTATGCTGTGAGTCAAGACACGTTAAGAAATGCATATTCTTTTTTTTTTTTTTTGGTAAAAAGAAATGCATATTCTTTGTATGCTAGAAAGCTGTAAATCGTCTCGTGCGATTGGGAATGTGGTACTGATGTTTATGCTGACAAAATGAAGTAAGATATATCTGGCTGTTTCCACTTCCAGATGAACGATGGCCTCCTCTTAGAATGGCCATACTGGTCTATTATAACATCAAAACGGAGAGAGAGGTGCTCCAACTTACGTGCCCCCTATAGAGCATGCGCAGCTTAAAGGTCAAGCATGTGTATGCTATTGGACTCGTTCTGCAGCAGATTAAAATAAACTTAAATCATGAAAACCACGGGGAGTCCCTCTGTACGCCCATTTTCAGTCTCCAATAGATACATTCGTCCCACTTTTTATCCTGCTCTACATTAACAAGCATTATGTACACTGTATACTGTTGCCGTGCAACGGGCAATGCCCTCATACGGTGAAAACGATGACAGGACAATTCAGAATTTCATGCCACAACTACTATAACAACAATCAGTAGAACGATTCCAAAAATCACCAGGAGTAGACAGCCCTGCATAATTAGAAGTTCCGCTCAATCTGCATTCTAGATGAAATTAGAAGGATCAACTAAATTTTGGCTAAACAAATCAAAAGGACAAAGAATATCCACCACAATCACATGCCGAATTAGACTAGTTGAGCCGTGTGATTAACTAAATTGCGTGCTCCGCAGCACTAGGAACCACAGAAAACTTAGGCGTGCTGATGCCCCGCTTGAGTTTCTTACTCAGTGCACCAACAAGTGTAGTGTTGCAACCAAGACAATCGAATGATTATCCAACCAAACAAATTTACTAGGACACGACTGTTTTGGCTTTAAGCAAAAGAAAGCGTTTGGAAAATGGAGGGGACGAGAAAAGTAAATCCTAGTTATTGGTGTTGGTCAAGAATATTCACATTTGTATCAAGATATGGGGCAAGGGGAGCGGCGAAAAGTCCTTGTCAAGAGCAAGCCAATCAAATCCATGGATAAGGAGCTAAAGACTCGTCTAGAGCTAGACATTACCCCCATATCTGAAAATGCATCCGCATAGAGAGTAAGCACCATAACTCAAGAGGTGAAGACAAATGGATACTTTACCAATGACGAAGTTGATTTGTGAAGTTTAGTTGCCTTGACAAGTTCAGAAGTGCCTAGTGTTGTCGCAGCATGGGAGCTCTCTATATTGGAACTGATGTCATCTATAGGGAACAATTTTTCAGCATTATGCATGATTATTCAACAGAAAATGAAAGCTATATGCCAGAAATTCATGAGAAGGGTCTTTACCAATAACAACTCCTTGCTCACGGACTAGCACAGCAAGATCCTCAAAAATTTCATGCACCTCATTAATTTGCTGTTGAATTTCTTGGATCCCTTGCTCCCTTTCTTCAATAATGGCTTCATTGAATACAATCTCGTTGTCCAATTGTACAACTTCTTGCCTGAAACCATCATATGTTACCCATGTATCAGAGTGGGGATAATCCACCAACTGATGCATATTAATCAAAAGTAAAGGAGATACTGAGATTTCTTCTTCTGAGAGAACCGATCAGACAAGTTGCTTAAACCTGTAGTGAAACCCAGATGAAAAGCTAGATTCCGCGCAGGGCATTAAATCTAAGGGCTTGTATCTGTCTGCCTGTTCTACCCTAAATCAAAGCTTCCACTTTGCTGTATTTCCCATTTAACAATCTGAACCAGGAGGGACACGGTGTTTCTGGCTATGGGGCAAATTGATTCGAAAGGCCTCTTCCAGGAAATGCAGGGCTGAATAGCATGTTACTTGAACATGCCAAAACAACAAAGCACTATAGTTCTTTAGAGTAGAAGAGTTGGCATTTCATTTGAGGAAGGCAGTGCAGGACATAACTTTGCTAACCTTTTCGGCTCTAGAAGAAGAGATTGCTCTTCAGAACTCCTTGATGG
Source organism: Psidium friedrichsthalianum (assembly GCA_019149425.1). Classification (NCBI taxonomy): domain Eukaryota; kingdom Viridiplantae; phylum Streptophyta; class Magnoliopsida; order Myrtales; family Myrtaceae; genus Psidium; species Psidium friedrichsthalianum. The sequence continues at coordinate 23,720 of JAGVVM010000245.1, forward strand.
GCTTATCTCCACCTCTTGAGCAGTGTAACTGTTTTTGGAAAGTATGCAACTGAGTTCAAATTACAAGTACATATGCAACTAAGTTCAAATTACAAGTAGCTGGGCCATCAATAACTGCATAAAAGTATGTCATATTTTCCCAATAATATTCCAAAACCTGAAGATGACGAGAGGCAACTTGAGCCAAACATACCAAAAAAGCAAACATCATTCCCCAACTTAAGGATCGTTTAACATTTGATAAGAAGTAGACATTTGAAAAACAAATACTACATAGTGGTATCAGGGGAAAATTTAAGGAGCGTCTGCACTGGCTCATTTCAATTTTCACCAAGAAAAGTTTTTGGCGTGGTTAGACTAGCAAATTAACCTAGAAGAGGGGTTTTTTTTTTTTAACAAAACAATGCGCTTAACAGGGACCTGGAAGGAACAAATTCTCTAGGAACAAAAGGAGCAAATGTTGATTCCCCCTTGGCAGCGAGTCTCTGTGCTTTCTGGAATTCCTTCAAGACTGATTGGAAATCTTTTGCAAGCTTTGCATCGGCTATTTTCTTTGCAGGCTGCAGTTAAAGAAAGCGGTCAGTACCACCTCCAACTACAGCAAGAAGGTTTTCTCCTCTGTATTACTGTTAGGGGTGGCTTCCCTTTAACATGACCGACATATATAACGCGTGGACAGACCAAATCCTACGTCATCTAAACAAGTCTACAGAAGCACTAGAGGTAGACAGACTGCTGGCAAGCAGAGACGAGCGTGCTAAGGATGGAATGCCACAGAGAGAGAGAGAGAGAGAGTATGGGAGGTGATGTGCAAGGAGACATACGCTGATTTCGGCACGGTGATCAGCTTGGCTAGCTTCCTTGAGTTTAGCCGAAGTATCCTTCACCAGCTGGCTAATTCGCAGTCTTGTTTTTTGCCTGTGATGGAAGTCAATGGAGTCTAGTCAAGAAGATTTGCAAGTAAAATTGAGAAATAAACACCATGATTAAAAGGAGAACAAGGAGTGACGAGGACGGTAGGCCCTCCTTCCTGGGAATAAATGATTTATCATAACATAACAAACTAGCACAAGCCAAAAAGGAGGTGAATGAAGTATAAGTTGTTGGACAGTGTGGGGCATGCAATTTCAGAGGGAGAGAAGAGTAAGAGCAAGAGCACAAAAGAGAAAAAACGGACAGCTTGTCCGCAAGAGGAGAGTATCCTTGGGAGTGCCGAGGAGTTGGGAGGCGGTAGAAGGAAGCAACGCCGGTGTTGATCTGGAATATCCGGAGGCGATGGCCTGAGTGGTGGCAGCAGAGGGAGAAGGAGGAGGAGAGGAGTCGAATTGCAGGCTGCTTACTCCTCCGTATCGGGATTCAACGTCGTCCTGGAAACTCATGTTCACAAGAGATCAAAAGAAGCAACAAATAGCCCCAGATGAAGAAGAGAGGAAATCGAAAGGGGAAAAAAGAGGGGGTTGAGGAAGTCAAATTCCTTTCTTTTTTTTTTTTTTTTGGGTTTAAAAATAGAGGGTACTGGACTGGTAGCGTCGAAGGGAGGGAGGGAGGGAGAGAAAGGCACCGCCACACCCTCCTGCAACCACCGGAAGGAAGAAGCTTCGTTGGAAAATGTGCCGTGGTTACAATGTCAATTGTCAATTACAAAGCCTCTCCTTTGTTTTTCTCTCCCACACGACAGAGACAGAGCTGAGCCCTCCCTCGCCGCCTCCCTCATGTAAGAACATGTAAAGACAATGGGCTTTCCTCTTGTTGGGTTGGGCCTGTTTACTCCAATCTTCCCTGTAAAGAAAATGGGCTTTGCCCTTTGATATCCATTTGAGACTCATGACAAAACGTCGTTGGATCGTCTTTAATATACTACGAATGAGCTAGGACAGCACTGCACTGTCGTCCCGCCATTCCTCAAAGACGCCCAAGTTCTCGAAACTCTGTCTTGTATTGAAATTTGAAGTTTGAGGAAACAGAGTTTGGTCTTGGTGGGCCAACCCCGGCGCAATATTTTATTGGCATGAGGAGGCGTGCGAGGGGCGTTACCGCCACCAGGATTCATTTGGTCCTCAAAGCCCAACTTAACTTGCACGCCGAGCTCAAAACAAGGCGAAGACGAAGGAAGAAAAACCGCTGTCCAAATCCATCTCTATAAAGCGCGTCGAGACCCCCATCGTCTGTGCACCACAACACATCTGATCACACCACCCCCAAGCCACTTTCATTTTGCTTAGTTCTTATCTCTCGGATTTTTGCGATATTACATCGCCGTCCCCAACCCCACCATCCCCAGAATTGATTCATCCTGAACAGCAAACAGGATCGTCTCCTCTCTCTTTCTCTCTCTGTGTTGCTTCCTGCTTGCACCTTCAGCCGTTGCCACGCCATGTCGGTGAGTTCTCATCTTTCGTGTATTTGTCTTGCTCGAAGTCGAATACGAATCAGGGTCTCTACCTAAGTTGTGCTCCCTCGAGGTTCAGTTTGATTGAGCTGTTTCTTGAACTTACGTCTATTCTGCTCTTGCTTGCGCGCTTACTGTATCGGAATAGCACCACCTCTGGTTCCTTGAAAATTCCAAATCGACTGCGTGCTAGAGGAGAGGGTCCCGTATTCTGAATTCCAAGATTCAAGTAGTGGGTTGTTACTTGTCTGATTAAGATCGGTCCTCTTGCACTTCCCTAATATTTCATTTCTTGATCCCACCCTCATCCCCCACAACCAACACAGGCGCACGAGATCTGATTGTATGCATTCTTAGGTAGGAATCTTGGAGATTTTCACTCACGCTCCTGTTGGTGGCACATGAATAAATTTAGAGCTCGACATATGTAATTAATGTTGCAAAATTGTCTTATGCATGGACCCCTTCCCAGATAAGGACCGTGAAAGTCAGCAATCTTTCTCTCGGTGCATCCGAGAGGGATATAAAGGAGTTCTTTTCGTTTTCAGGTGAAATCGAACACGTCGAAATGCAAAGGTTAGCTTTCGCTTTCGAGATGCTATTGTCTGATGTTACCTTCTTTCTATATTTGTGGTGCTCATTTGCAGGATATTAGACAAGGGACTGTAAAACCGTTGCTTTTTCTAGTTTTTTTTTTTTTGTTTCATTGCATATCGGTCTCCCTTTTGATGACGGTGAAGACTTTTTGCAATTTTAGCACCTACTAGATTCCCATGGAGATTCATGCTACCATTTTCCTCTTTCAGCAGCGACGAGCGTTCTCAAGTTGCATATGTTACCTTCAAGGATCCCCAAGGAGCAGAGACTGCTGTTCTTCTGTCGGTATGCATCATGTTTGCACACATTCAACTTAATTTTTCTCTTGCTCTGCTCTTCATATATTAGCTGCAAAAAATCAAAGCACTGTCCTTCTTTTGGAAGTGTTTGCAGTTTATACTTGACAGCCAACTCTGCTATGAAGAGTTCTACTAGTTCTTTCATTCACGCATGCTTTTTGGTAGATAATGAATCTACGTGGTAACATGTAGCCACGTGGGCGAGGAAAGTGCAACGGCGAAACTTAAATATTTACGGCCAGCATGCACTTCTGAGTGCAGAACACCTAATGCAGTGGGTCATGAGTTTGACAACTTGAAATTAATTTGGTTTATACTTTGTATTTTTTGCAACACCTGGTTGCTGCATCTTGAAATTCATGCCTGCAAGGCATAGCTTATTTGGGTGCTTTACTAGAGTAGAATATATTATCCTTTAAAAGAGTGTTTGATGTGATTGTTTCCTGATGAAAGCTTTCCAAAGGTATCCACTGATTGTATAATCCGCCTTTGGTTGCATTCGACCTTCTCATGTATTTTGATCTGATGCAGGGAGCAACAATAGTTGATCAGTCTGTTACTATTGCTCAGGCTCCAGATTACAAGCTGCCAGCTTCTGTTCCCATCCTGCCAGCTGTAATATCTGTCTGTGAAGATCAATGTCTCATTATTGGTATTATGAGTGGTTATTGACCGGAAAAGGATTCAATTTTTCTCAGGCTATGGGAAACAGGAGTACAGGTGAATCTGGAACTGCAGTCCAAAAAGCAGAGGATGTTGTCACAAGCATGTTAGCCAAGGGTTTCATTTTGGGCAAAGATGCTGTTAACAAAGCGAGGGCCTTGGATGAGAAGCACCAGTTCACTTCCACTGCTGCCGCGAAAGTGGCTTCTCTTGACCAAAAGATTGGTATCAGTGAGAAGATTAATGCTGGCACAACCATGGTGAATGACAAAGTAAAGGAAATGGACCAAAAGTTCCAAGTTTCTGAGAAGACCAAGTCTACATTTGCTGCTGCAGAGCAGACTGTGAGCAGTGCTGGATCTGCGGTAATGAAGAATCGTTATGTTCTGACTGGGGCTTCATGGGTCACTGGTGCATTCAGGAGGGCTACCAAGGCAGCAGGGGATGTTGGGCAGAAGACAAAAGATAAGGTTCTGGCGGAGGAAGAGCGGGCAAGAAGATTGGAAGGTTATGATCAGATTCATGGGTCTGAGTCCCCAGGAGCTACTGGCGGTGATCAATCTTCCAAGACCCCACCTCCTCGGGGTTTGATCCTCTGATTTGTTAGAATTTATGTAATGTGAATAGTTGGCAATGGAGTTTGAATTGAAATAGGTCCGTCTTTCATACTGGCGAGATGCATGCGGTAGCTTGTACAAGCGTTCACCGCCCAACTGTAGTTTGGTTCAATTGTGTGCGGTTTTGCCGTGTTGATGTGTTACTTCAATTGGCTTTCAGATGTTCATCGAAAACGCCCACCCCCACTTCCTCAAAATAAATAAATAAAGAACAGAAAAAGAAACCCTGATTTACGAGATATTGGGCATTCTTTCCGTATTAACTGCTGGTGATTCTCTTGTTTTTCAAAGCTTGTGCATTGCTTCGGAGTCAAGATGTCCCTCGATTACTGTACTTTTTCTCTCACTTTGTCAGAAGGGTGTCGAGAGGGCATGTAGAACTATGAACTCTATTGTAGGTCACCAGCCTTGAAAAGATCAAAGAGCGCAGTTCTCTGTTTTACTAGAATTCGAATTCACGGGGAAGCATGCACATGAGGTCCTCACGTATATTACACCAATCTTGGGTTGAGATACTGGAATGTTCAGATAACATGAAAGGGTTCGTGAAATTCTACTTTGCTTCAGTTGAAACATAAGCCTGCCACTAGTCATCTTGAAGGCGATGGTCCCATTTGCAGGGTTAGGGGAGAGACAGTAGTTAATGGAAACAAGTTGCTGATTGATTGAATTTGCTAAGATCAAGTTCCTTGCTATGATAAATCACACAAAAACAGGACGACTTCATACCAGCCACGAAGTGTTATTTCTGCAACTGCCCCTATGAGATTCAGCAAGAGATCATTAGCTAGCAAACGAGACATCCAACAGATTCTCCCAATTTTTATCAGGAATAACCAAAAACCAGTGCTCCAGAATCGTTCATCAGGTATTCCTTTCTCTTAACACATTCTTGTTCCCTTTCACGACAAGGTTATCAATAATGGAACGAGATTAGACACAATCCAAGGGCAAAGAAAAAGGTATTGTGAAATCTAGAAATGGTGCAATGCGGCATTGGAGATTCCAATGAATATGTTCAGTGATTCTAGTCGTAGGAATGCTAACCCCAGGAATTGTCAAAGGCAGCAGAAGTGATGGCCTGGACAAACTCCTGAAAATTGATGCATCCGTCGCCGTCTGTGTCGGCCTCCTTGATCATCCCCGTCAGCTCCTCAGCGGTGAGCGCATGCCCCAACTTGGCCATGGAATGAGCGAGCTCGGCGGCCGTGATGTATCCGTTGCCGTCCCTGTCAAACATGCGGAAGATCTTCTTGAGCTGATCCTCAGTGTAGGGGCACTTGGCAGGAATGAGGTCAGGCTCTACCAGGGCCACAAACTCAGAGAACTCGACAAGGCCGTTGCTGTTCCGGTCGGCCTTCTGGATGAGAGCCTCCAGCTGATCGGGGCTTGGCTTCAGCCCCATCGACCGGAGGAGCGACCCCAGCTCTAGCTGTGTCAGGCTGCCATCGTTGTTCCGGTCAAATGACCTGAATATATCCCTCAGCTCGGCCAGCTGCTCGTCGTCCAGCTTCATCGCATCCTTTCCCTTTCCCAGACCACCGCTCATCCTCCCACTCTCTAGTAATCTATTCGCGGATTTGTTCTCTCTGTCAACAAAAACGATGATAGGAATTGAGTCTGCAGGAATCCTAGATGATCATAACCCATCTCCAGGAGCTCCGCCTCCCCAACGATCCTTTCATGTCTCCATCAGTGAGCGTTTTCCGCTCTGGCTTTCACGACAGCATCAGATCTTCTCCAATCCGTCCTCTTTTGCTCATTGTCTAACATCAATCCTTATGGCATTGTCTCAGTGACGAAAGCAGGTAGGAAAAAGCGTCACTGGTATAGACTCGATTACCGAATACGGTTATTGAATTTTCAAGAGAATAATGATAATTAAGAGCTTATTTGACCTATTCAACCCGTCATTTAGCTAGACGATCGGATCTCTGAATAAAAACTAACTTCCAAAAGCTTGACTACGACGTCAAGAGAATAATCAATAACATAAATAGAAGTTACATAACGTATGTTACTCTGTCTGTCAACGCATACTCTTCTTGATTATAGAATTGAAGTTAGGCGTGATGATATGCTACGATACGGGGTCATTGCAACGTGCCCTGATTAAACCATTTTGATCAACGCCAAAACCGCCGTCTGTATGGAAGCAACGTCACAATTTGGAGGTTGTGGGAAAGAAAGATGATTCGCCTGACCACAAATTTTGCCATTTCGCAAACCCTTTTCTTCCATTCTCTCTACAATTCTTGGACAGCGAGGAAGCAAACTCCTTACTAGTGTGGCTTATATATCGATCCCAAACATTATATTATGAAATGCTTCAATGGGACAACCCCATTTTGGCGAAGACCATATCAAAAAAAAAAAAAAAAAAAAAACCAGAAGATCATATGTGTCTTGCTTCCCTTCCCTTGCCTTTGATCATTGGGGTTGGCTAGTAGCAGCTCTTGCAAACTCCTTTCTTTCTTCACAAGTTTTCCATCAGCACAAGCAAGAATCACACAGTTCGGTTTAGAGGCCTTACTCTTGAACGATAATTGCAACTCAGTCCATGTATTCAAGGTCTTCTAAGTTCATCAATATACCATGGAGAAAGTTTTCAACAAAGTGCATTGCTGAATCCAGATCAAGGAAAAGAAATCAAGTTTCGAGAGAACATCTTCTTTTTTCAATGCACATCACCTGGCATTTAGCAAAATCATAATTTTTAGCTCCCAAGTGCATCCAAAAATTAACTAGAACTTTCTTGTCGTCATTGCTACTAATTTGTGCCAAAAGACAGATTTCAAGGGAGAACCATGAAGGACTCATATTGCATATCTCGTCAATTCATACTCGATCCTTCCTATTATGATAGCAGTTCATCTTTCCTGTTGCAAAACAGTGGCCACTTTGAGGAAGAACATGCTACAAAAGTTTCAGTCCACCAGTCACGTCATCAACGACTTCAATGGGTCCTGCAAAAATTGCATGAGATATATGTCAACACTTGTCTGCGGCTCAAGGATAAGATGGTGAAAATTCCTATCAGTTTGACATCACAAGGGAAATCAGGGACTTCCAACACTTTGTTCAAAGAGCAAGCAGACTGCATGTGACTGCAAGGAAAATCTTACCAAGAATAGCCATCACAGTCCTTGAATCTGCATTGAAAAGAACAAAACATCCAGAAAAGAGTGTAAATCATCAATTGGAACAAGTCATTGAAGCAGGATTTCTAAAGTGTGTAGTAGGAAAAAGAAAGAAGATTAAGCATTACGATTGGCTTCTTTGCGATTGCCAGTAGTGATAATGTTAACCCATGCAAGTCTGAAAAATAAGCCTTTTAAAACACCATGTATAGGCCCCTACAGTGGGATTCATTAAGATGCCCTTCACGCAAATCCCTAAAGTCCAGTATCAACAAGAACATAAAGCTTAGATCCGATCGCCAAAAGAAAGAATCACCAGAGACAAAAGCAGGATTGAGCAAACCACCATCGCAAAACTCATCAAATTGAAATATTTCTTAAAGTAGTTCGAGTTTGATGTAATTAAGCTTTCTTCCTGGAGTGACTACCACAGTCCCATCAGAAACTACAATTGGCTTCAAATTGCTGGTTCTCCCATTGGCCTTTATCATTTCACTTATCAAGTTTTGATCCTCTATCCTACTTCTCCTTTCATCATGTTCATGCTGCCTTCACATAAAGGCTACTTCAAGGTCCGACACACATTCTCCTATCTGAGTTACTACTCAATGCATCTGGATGAACCAATTACCGAAACTCGCTTCTTCAGACACAACGTAATGTCCCTCCAAGTAATTCTTTGTACTGCTTGAGAAATTTCCAAACCAATATCACCTTAGCCAAACATATTTTAAAGTTCTACAAAATTCACTGAATATAAAAATAAAAAATACTGTAAATATCATTTAAGAAATTACATTGGCAGGGTGTTATTCCACATTGTCATGACAACAGAACTGTAAAACCATACGAGTCAAGAAATTTGACTTTTCAACTCACTTGGTGCAATTTGTGTCCTCCCTGCATCAATTGTAACATGGGTTGGTAATTTAAGTGATTTCGCCCTTTCCTGTCAGTATGATACAAGAGTAACAAAATTACAGCATGTGGGTGGTTTGGGGGAGGGGATGGCGGCCATATGGCCAACCAGAAACATTCAACGAAGAAATTCTCCAAAAGTTGCTGATTGATGACAAATGCACAACAGACTAGAAACTATATATCGTGAGATATCTATCACTCTAATTCCAAAGTTTCTTCGGCCAGTGACCTACGCTAGTAGAGCATAATATAGGAAATATCGACCTAAAAATTTCTGAACCCAATCACTAGTTTGATCTTTGTAGGTAGGTCTCTTCAATATTCAGGGAAAGAGATAAAGTGCAGCCACCTGCAGCTTTCACTGTATAATAGTATAAATAACTCAAACTATTTTCGCATTCTACAAAAATAATTAACAAGCGTGCACATAAGAATAATAAGTGAGGATAGAGTATATGGACAGTACTAACTTGCAAAGCAAGCATATCTTCCTCACTCTCAATTTTGACAACCACCTTAGGCTGTGCACACATCTCCCACCTGCAAGTTTGGCAATATCTCTTGATAGCTTAGGAGGATGAATGCTTCAATCATATGATCAGAGAAATGGTAAGTTACTCGGAGGAAACAGCACCTGTTTAAAGCTTTCGGTGCACGATGAAGGAGCTTTTTATAGAGGCCCAAAGTTGCATGACTGTCAATGGACACAAGAGAATCACATAAGTAAGGCTTGGCAGTCCACCCAAGTAAATCGGCCACTCTGTTGAGGACACCTAGTAAACACGTAATTACACAGAAGCTCTCCAAAATGTCCTGGTGAAGTCCAAACGCTTATGGTAAGCCAAAAAAGTGGAGGTTGGACAGTTTTTTACATACCTACACTGGGCGGCAATCTTCCCTTTTCCCATCTTTAGATCATTCCTCACAACCAAAACCTGGAGATACACCAACATACATGTTCATATATTTTCTTGTACAAACAAAATCTTCAATTTTCCATGCAAATGCAGATGCAAAGGAAAGAGAGAGGTAATACCATTTAAAATCTTCTAAGATTTCAGCCAAGTTTTCAATCTCTAGAGGATCTTTTGGCTTATTCTTCTTGTTCCCAGTAGCAGCAGTTGGCCCTTGGATGCTCTAGCGGGAATCGAGAAGCGAGAAGGATGATATGCACCAATATAGTATCCCAGAGCAAGGCATCCCGCCCCAACTATAATGGCACTCAGCCATGTTAAATCCATCATGTGCCACTCCAAAGTTCGAGCCCTCTGTGCTACACTCAAGTTCCAACCAAAAGAGAAACCAAAAAGAAATTTGAAATCCTCATAAACAATATCCTAAACTAGAATAACTACACAATTTGAATTCGACGAGGTGATAGATGACTACCGAGAGTGCCACTTCAAGGTACAAATACACATTTAGGTGATTGGCTCCTGATCGACTAATAAGATAAATTCAAGACAGCATGCTCCCTGCGAGAGGACCATCAACTCTCCCAATAGGAAAGAAGAACGAGGACATTCGGTAACTCAGCTCCATATTGCGAATCTAGATATAACTAGAGCTACCCGATGTAATTAAGCTCCAAGAGCGGTTGATTTTTAAGACGAATTCAGCAAACAAGTCCAGACATTTGAAGCAGCGTGCATAGTCATTCGCACAAGATTAAGCACGGGAGGAAGGTGGGACCTGGAATGGAGGAGGGACGATCCGATCCGCATCCAAGAAACCCTAGACCAAAAGGGAGAGAACCGAAGAAAACACCTGGCCTCCCACCGACATCTCAACGCCAAAGTCAAACAGTGGAGGAATGGAGTCCACGCCAGGGAGCTCAACAGCAGCGTGTCGAATCACAACAACGAGAGGAAGGCTGGAAGAGGAAGCCTTGCACCTTCTCTGCGCTACCGGGAGCAAAATGCAAAACGCAAAAACGCAGCACGCTGAAGATCGGGTGGGTCGGCCCGGTTTTACGCTCTCGGAATAGCCCGAAAACGAAATCGGCCTTTCTACAATAACGTCGGCGAGCTTTGTCGCGCACTTAACGACTATGGCCGTTAGCCGTCAATTGTTGATCGTAGGCGATCTGATTGGACCCGACAACTTTGCCGGGTCCTAGTATTACGCACCAAGTTCTCTCGTATACTTGTGAGCTGAATAGTGAAGCCTTGCAGGTATATGTACTCGAAATTCTAAAATAGAGCAGGCTATTCCGCAGCAGCCGAGAATATATATATATATATATATATATCAGCCCATGACATAAAACATTTTCATTTTGGCGCCAAATCGAATTTATTTATATTTGTTCAATGGAGATAATTTTGAAGTTGGGATATGGGACAATGTTAATGAATTGGGTGGATTGAATGCATTTTTATGACGGGAAATGGTTTTGCCGAAGCCATGTGAATGCTCCTAGTCCTCTTTAGCACTTGAATGAAGTGCACTCAAATAGTTTATTGTTGCCGAATCAAACCTCAAATGATCTTAATTTTTCGATTGGGGTGGATATTGTCTGATAGATGGGGCACACTGAACTGAACGGATGAGATGAGCCCTCAACCCCCGTGGAAGCACCTCGATAATTAATTTTGTTCATCCTCAACCTTAGAAGGACGTGAAAAATTCCCTCGCGACACAATGACCAACATATTCGACTCTCTCTCTCTCTTTTCTATTTTTGTTCAAACGAAATGACGATAATTTTTTACTAGAAACTAATGACATAACCATATTACGTGGCACTGCCGATTGACTTGAATTTTTTTCATTGATTTTTCTATATTTTATTTTATTTTATTTTATTTTATTGTTAAGGGCACCCTTAACAATAATTTTTTTTAAAAAAAAAGATAGACACATTTAAAAAAATTAAAAAAAATTAAAAATTTCACATTAAATCAACAGTGCCATGTAAGATGACTGGCGTCAATATGATCAATTTTTGGCCAAAATTGGCGGGATATACTCAGATAGCACAATTTAAAAAGATTTAGGATCAATTGGAAAAGAAAAAGATTTAGATAGAACTCGCGCAATTATAGTAGGTTTAGGTCTTTTTGTATAATTTGTCCCACTGAATTGCTCACTTGAGGACATGCAAAGAGCATCTTTTCATTTACCCAATGCAGATTTACGCAAAAATAAGAGTGCCCGGGAAGAAATGCGAAAAGTAAGCGAAATGTAGTACCATCTCGTTCGTGTGATCCGAGCGGAGAGACCTCCTCATCTGCTTGGAAGTAGTCTCTACTTTGGGAAGCCTCTGGTAGAATTCTATGCAATGAAGTCGGTCCAATGATAGCGACAACACTGTTGAAAGACGATTCACAAAAACCAAACTGGACCCTGCAAGGGAGAAACGCAATCCCAACAGTAAAACTTCTTCTCCCTCCGTTAAGTAGCGACTTTTGCAAGAAGCACGTCGGTAGCAACCAGAACAAAGTCATTATTCAGGAATTTCTAATTTAATAGCTTGCGAATCGGCTATGGGGTCGTAGACAACCACAATCATCTTGAAATCCCTTTTCGCCCTCAGTTGTCGGAACACAATCAATTGGTCGACAATGATGACTGCGGGTTGTCGAAGACGACAATGATTGCATGGGTGGTTACAAGCGCCGATAATCGGCTGTCGTGATGGTACTTCTCACGCAGTGGCCAGTGATGCAATATTCGAATGCATTACTTTGTCACCTTTAGAAGATAACGCGCGCGCGCGTATATATATATATATATATATATATATATATATATATATATATATATATATTCTATCCAATGTAGGTTTATCATACCCCTTGTTATGTATTATATGTGTGTGTACATTGCCAAACACCAATTATCCTATTTGAACTCAAATATGAAATATCAAACATAGCTGAAAGAGTTATCATCGAAGGTGGTAACAGCTATTCTGATTCTTTCCTCCTTATTATATATGGACTCAAATTTGAACAACCAAACACACCTTTATTGTCAAAATGGGTCGTAAACCTGCAAAATAACTTTCCCGACCCAACTCACCTCAATGACTTTTTCTTCATCCCCCTCCCTCTTATTCGATCTTAAGCTCGCTCATGCCACCTTCTCATCTTCGTTTAAGTATGAGTTCTTGTAAATTGAATTAAATATGAAAGTGTATTATGAATATGGGTAAGATTGGATGTGGATCACTATATTTCCATTGCAATAAATGGATAAAAAAACGAATTAAATTAATTTATTTGGATCGGGTCATTTATGATTAGATCTACCTATTTAATGTTTAGGTAACTACCGTTCTCGTTTTCTCCCCTCTTTCTCCTAGTCCTCTCCAACCAAAATTGTGCCACCAAATATCGAGTAAAAGCTGGAACCACCAAACAACATCCAAAGAGGCACTTAAGAAGGAAGGGGTAATCAATATAAGGGACACTCGGTGGAATCTATAAAAACAATAATCATTGTCGCATTTGGCAAGAAAGTTGGGAATGGATCGGATTATATATTGAATAGAGAGATTCTCGTCAAGCGGCATTAGAACGTCAATTGCTTAAACAAATAAGTTGGTAACATTGCAATTCATATCGGATGGTGGAGATTAGTTGATGAACGATTTATTAATCAATTCCAATCTCACATGATCATCGTCACCTTGTACAGTTAAGTAAATTACTGGCTTTGAGCTCGATCCATATAGAACTGACCGCGTCATAAACTCGATTGGGTGGCGGCAAAATTCAACATAAAGCGAGGTACGGTGTTCACTTTTCTGAGGTTTGACGCAGTTGCGTGAGAGCGGGACAAAGAGGATGCACATCAGACGGTGGGTGACGAAAGGAATCGGGACCCAACGACTTTGACTTAGACAAGTCCCGCACACAACAGAAGAGATCCCCCTGCATCGATAATCAGGACCGTCGAATGGCCGGAAAACTAGATCGAAAGGGTCGGTGAGTGGCGAATCTCCATGGTAAGGACGTGCTGCCCGCTCGCACAGAAACTCTGCCTCTCCGTTTAGCATTAGTAAATTATTAGTATAACACGGTGAAACGAACGTATTAATATAGAGAGAGAGAGAGAGAGAGAGAGGAGAGCGAGAAGCTTGAGGGAAAAAAAGCACAGAGAAGAAAAGAGGGGACTCGACTCGACTCAACCTCTCCTCTCCAGTCGCAGCTCACGTTCAAATTGACCTTTCAATTCAGCTTCCTTTTTCCTCCAACTCGTTTTCTCACAGGTAGGTAAAAAGCTTAACTCCGATCCGGTCCCGTTTCCTTGATCGCGTCGGTTACAGCTCCCCGCAAAGTGTAAAGGCGGCAGGTTGCTGAATTTTGGAGGTTCTGATTTTTATTTCTTCGTGCAGTAATGGTTTTTGGGGTTTTCTTCCCCCCCCTCAATGCATATCAAGAACACGGGAACCGATTACTGTTCCCGAGTCTTTCTCCCTCTATCCTCGTTTTAGGATCAGTAGGGTTTTGAATGCTTTGAGTCTGTTTCTATGCCCGGTTTAGTTGTTCGAAAAATCGTTCCTTTTGACTTTTTCCCTTTGCTTGGTTGCTGACCTCTGTTGTCTTGGATACTACGGATCGAGACAGCCCTTTTTCTGATCCTCGTTTACCGGCAAACATGAGTGACAATTTGATGGAGAAAGTGACTGCCCTTGGGGAGCGTCTCAAGATCGGTGGGGCTGAGGTCACTCGGAAGATGAGTGCTGGCATGAGCTCCATGAGCTTCAAGGTCAAGGAGCTTTTCCAAGGCCCCAACCAAGCCGACAAGTTTGTCGAGGAGGCTACTTCGGAAAATCTCGATGAACCTGACTGGGCCATGAATCTGGAACTTTGTGACATGATTAATCATGAAAGGATTAACAGCGTTGAATTGGTTCGGGGTGTAAAGAAGCGGATCATGATGAAGAGTCCGAGGATTCAGTTCTTGGCCTTGGTTTTGCTAGAAACTTGTGTCAAGAATTGCGAGAAAGCATTCTCAGAGGTTGCGGCTGAGAGGGTTCTTGATGAGATGGTGAAGCTTATTGATGATCCCCAGACTGTGGTTAACAATAGGAACAAAGCTTTGACGTTGATTGAAGCATGGGGAGAATCGACCAGTGAACTCCGTATCTTCCTGTTTATGAGGAAACATACAAGGTATACACCTGATTTTTTTGGAATATTTACTGCAGGCTAGTGCAATGGCTGATTATACTCCCGAATTCTGCTAATTTGCTTGCTGAGGATGATTAATGTTATCCTGTGAATCTTTGTTCTTTAGAAAGAGTAAGAATGAATTAAAAGTTATACGGGACTTTGTCAATCTTGATTAGAAGTTCATTTTTATTTTCCATTAATCGCACTGTTGATATTGACTTCCTAGGTAATGGTAGATTGTATCATAAATTATGATAATCCTACTATGTTGTTTAGTCTGCAACACTTCACTCAGTTTGATTTCCTTAATCTGGGGTGGTGTTAATTTTCCTGTTGCTTTCGGGCATTGTGTACCAGTATGGTAGCTTTCGTCTTGTGACTTAATTTAAATCAGACGCAACTTACTTTGCACCAAGTCACTTGAGATTTCTGAGAAGTACGATTCATAATGAGTTGGGGATTCTTTTGTTCGGTAAAGGGAAGGATGTCATGCAAATCGAAGACTGGATAAATTTACAATGAGTCTTGTAATTCTGTTTAAAGAGCCATTCCTGATCGTTATCTTCTGTAGTAAGTGAGAGGATGGAGAATGTCGAAGGACGCAGATGTTTTGGAACTCTTATTATAGTTAAGCGTGAGTTAATTTGTTTTTTCTATTATTGTAGAGTCATTTCACTCGTGATTCAATAGGACTGGTTTGATTAAGTTATTTGACCACATTTTGCCTAAGTGGCTATGAGCAGGAGACAACTCTGCCTGTTTAGTTCAGTGTTTCTTCTCACTCTTTGCTCTTCTACGTTGTTTCCCGTCCTTCAGCTTCATTGTTTTCTTGGTCAGTCTGTGGAGCTGTATTACTTCAGATCACTCATGGAGGTTTAGCATGCCAATCATTAGCATCCGTGCCCCTTTATTCTTTTCGTTTCAAGGAAAAAAACCTGTGGATTTGTTTACTTATCCCTACTGTTGTTGATGTGCATATCAGAGTTTAAAATCAAGGGGCATCCGTTTCCCTGGTCGTGACAATGAGAGTCTGGCACCTATCTTTACCCCTCCTCGGTCGGCCACGGCTCCAGAGGCAGATTTTGATGTTGCTCAACAGCTGGAGCATGATGTCCCTGTCCAGACCTTTTCTGCAGAACAGACAAAGGAAGCATTTGATGTTGCTAGAAACAGCATAGAGCTTCTCACTACAGTTTTATCCTCTTCACCTGAACAAGATGCTTTGAAGGTACTTAATTTTACATTTTCTTGGTTTCCTCTTTCTCATGAATGGGTCTAAACTTAGTAAGAGTTTTTTAAGATCTTGATTGTGATTGATTAAAGTGGATTTTGAAAACCATTTCACTGGCTGTCTATGGCGCTGGCAAAGTTATTATGTTAGAAGCCTCGAATTACATGCTGACTCTTCATACAATTCCACTTTGCTAGCAAAGGTCTATGGCAAATTTTGTTGATGCTGGGGCACTTAGGCATTTCTAGTTCCAATTCACTACTAAAGTCTTGTGGCAAATTTTGCTAATATGGGGCGTTTGAATTCTTGTTGTCTTAGGCATTTTTAGTATGCCTCGTGCTTTTTTCTATAGGAGCAGTAGTCTACATTTAATGTTAATTTGGCTACGCAAAATTAGGTTAGGTCATATTTTATGGTGCTCCTGTTGTTTATAGGATTAAATTGCACAAAAGATGAAACTCAGATGACAGAAAACTGTACTTAGCCCTGTATCACGATTTGACATCACATTTCATATGTAATAGAAATAGTAAGCGGTCAAAGGCCAGCTGGTCACTGAAACATAGTCTACTGTAAGATAGAAGATATTCCTGCCTCTAAAGTCTAAAGTTGTATAGTACCAAAATTAAAATGCCGTGGCATTATGAAGTTTACTAATTTTTTTTTCTGCTGACGTGGAAATTTTGTTATTCCTTGTGCTGGAAAGAAGGAATCAAAAGTTGATAGTGATCTTTTCATCTTTCCTGGACCATTTATGTTCTTCTCATGCTTTTTTTGTTGATAAGGCGAAAACTTCCAAATAAATTAACTTTCGAGAGTGCGGTATGATTGATCGATGAAGAGACAGGTAGCAAGTGTGGCGGCTGCAGCACTAATGCCGGCAGCGGAATAAGCTGACGTGCCCGATGTCTCTCCACCATCTGTGCTATAAAACAAGCTCTTTATTGTGGATGTTTAACTCAAAGACAATGCCATAAATTAAGTATAGTGATCATCCATGGGTGCACAGACAAACAAGTCCATATCTATCCAAAAAATTCTCTCACATCAGCTCACGAATCCACTCTAGAAAACGATTCTGTTTTTTTACCTTCTCTAATTTTTTCTGGATCTGTGGTCCTTATGTTGGTTGATCCTTGCTCCTGATGTGCACCTCAAATTACGTTATTTATGTTTCGCTCTTGGGTCGCTTTGAAGACCAAACTTTCTGCCTGACTCTTGAGGTGTCATTTATTTCATTTTGACTGGCAAAGTTCATTTTGTATCTACACCTGCAATATGTGAAACATGCAATTGCTTGATTTGTATTTAGCCCAAATTCCGAAAGAAAGATTGTGAATTGTTGCTTGTTTTTGAAGGTGGATATCATGGTAGCCTCTTTGCATGGGAAGTGTTGTGTGGACGTTTCTTGTAGCTTACGTAACTTGCGAAAATATATGGCCCTATCTTGATTTTGTCTCATATAACTGTATGTAGACCACTGACGTCATCTTTGCTGCACTCTGCAAATGAGGTTTTTGACATCCGAGGTGGCCACGCCTTTGCACTTGTCTAGAGAAAATTCCATTGTAGTTGCTTTCTTTTACTTATGAGCTTTTTATATGAGTTGGACAGATCTTTGGGAAATCCCCGTGAGTTGTAGAGTGACCCTCACTATTCAATATGTTGGCAGGATGACTTGACGATCACGCTGGTGCAACAGTGTCGTCAGTCACAATATGCTGTCCAGAGGATCATTGAGGCTGCTGGAGATAATGAGGCCCTTCTTTTTGAAGCCTTGAACGTGAATGATGAGATACAAAAAGTGCTTCTCAAGTATGAAGAGCTGCAGAAACCTGCAGTTGCCCCAGCTGAACCTCAGCCTGCGACGATACCGGTTTCCGTTGAGCCTGATGAGTCGCCTGCCCCTGCAAAAGAAGATGCCCTGATTAGAAAGCCGGCTGGATTTCGAGGTGGGGCCCATGGAGGGAGCAACGACGACATGATGGACGATCTTGATGAGATGATCTTTGGGAAGAAGGCTGGTGGGTCATCGGAAGGAGCACAAGATTCAAAGAAACCCAAATCGAAAAAGGACGACCTTATCACCTTCTGAGATGGTTTTATAGGGACAGTAGGCCTTTTGATTATTGTCGATATTTGTTTATGTAGCTACCCTGGAAGACCGAGTTCGCTCAAACGGTCGTTGCCTTTCATATATAGGACGGTCACATGTGTTTACAGTTGGATTACTTTTGCATGTTATGTGATTCTTCTGTGTAGCCGAGTGCATAAGTGTTTGCCTTTTGATTTCTGGACGATGTGGAGGTTGTTACATTGTGAGATGGTTGCATGGAATCCCATAAAATAAAACCTCGGGCAGATTGTCATTTCCAAGTGGGATGAATGACTGACTTTGCTTTTCCTGACCAGAGTGACAGGCCTAGTTATCTGGTAGCATGTCTTGCAAATCTTGAATTTCGAAATAAATTCAGCGGAACTCTGTTGCGGTTTTGGATGCAGATGGGATTCCACTTCCAAGGGATGTTGAATGTGTAATGGAGCCTCAGTTTATAGAGTCCTAGGTTTTTTTTTTTTTAGTGAGTCCTAGTTCGATTCCTCTGTTTGTACATGTTGCATATTGTGTTTTCATTGTTTCACAGAGCTATAAACTGAATTTCACATAACGTAAAAAAAATTCGGTAATTTATGATAAAGGTCGATAACTTCAATAAAATTTAGCTTTCAGGGTCCTTGAAATGCTCTTAATTAGGTCGCCTAATTCTATATATACTGTGATAATTGGAATATGGATAGGAAAATGATGTGGCCTTGTTAGGAAATTTTGTTGATTTTTCCTTTTCTTTCCAAGTCCATAGAGTAGGTAAGACAATTCATTTTTCCTTTTCAAGCTAGGTTAATTAATAGAGTTTAGATTAGAGGGGTTCTATAAGAATCTTTATAGATTTGTCCATTGAATCTTCTCTCTTGTCCAGTTCGAAAATTGATCGTGGGTTTAAAAATTCCAAGTTTGAAAAATTGGGGACGACGCTGAAGGGAGCAAATTCGATCAAGGATTTTGAGGTTGGAGAGAGTTTTCTTCGTTGTATGGTCAAAGGAGGAGATCATTCGGTGAACATGGAGGTATCATGGGCCGGATGTTCTTGGCCACCATCCGTGCGCGTGTATGATGTGATGGACCGAAAGTCTCGTGTCTCGACTCCTTCCACTCTCATCAACCCTTCGAGTGAAGCTTGATGGTGTCATTTTATTGAATGAGCGATGCAGAGGAGAAGAAGCAACTATGTCCATGAGAATGGTGCAGATTTGAGTCCAATGAGGGTGACATGCTGGTGCCGGCTGGGTTAGGGTGGTTTATACTAGGAGTTCTAGATTAGATATAATATACTATTAGAAATTCTGAAGGTGGGGTTGGTCTCCCCATGTACAAATTGATCGGAAGCTGATACTGCTCTCTTGATAAGGGTATGGCAAGCCAAAACCAGATATAGTGCATAAAGTAATTTGCTCTCGCTCAATATAATAGATGCTCATGCTAAGCTGGGTGTAGTATGATTCGATACGGGAAGTTATTCCTCTAAGTATTTTATGGGACAACAAGAGAAATAAGGCTGGCCTAACGTAAACGACTTGCCAAGTGTCGCACGGGCTATTCTGCGACCAGTAAAGTGTTAGCCCGTGACAAAAGACTAGAGAGAAATGTAGGCAAGTGAAATTTTGAGAAGAGACGTGGTTTTGGGAGAAGGGATATATCTCTCAAGAACTTTATCCTTGCATAGGAGTGCAACGCCCACGGCATTCCATCAGTGGTTACCACCACACTTCTACATGAAGGAACCACATAAGAGCTGTCAATATGGGTCAACGACTCATTTCTTATCCATATTTTATATAAATGAATTTTATATGTGTTGTTAGTTTTTAGAAGGCCTGCTAAAAACAAGTCCAAAAAAGTTGAAACTAAATTTGATAGAGGTGAGCGGTTCCCGGTTCCAGTTTCAGGTTTCGTTAAAGTTCTACTTGGAACTTGGACCCTGCTCGTTTATACAGGTTCTTCATTTTTTGAAACTTGAAACCTACCATGCATACCTTAGAACTTGGAACCTACCTAGAACTCATCCTGTCACAAATTTTAGGATCGATTTTGGGTTCCACACATATTCTTAGTTGAATGATTGTAGTGAATAATCACATTTAATGAACACAATCTACTACTAAAATTCACTGACCATAACACATATTTAAACACACAAAAACATGAAATATCAACAAAATAAAAGTTTCAATGATAAAGTGGGTCCGAATTACATACTCATCATCGGGCACCATAGAATACGACATGACAATGTGAATACATCAACATCATCAACATCAACATCACCTTTATCCCAAATTGGTTGGGGCCGGCGGTCGATGAACCCGTCCTAAGATAGAAAAGCTTAAAATGTACTAAAAAATATACTAAAAATAAAAGTAAAAATATGGGTACAAAAAAAAAACAAAATATAATGATGATATTATTAAATAAATAAATAAATAAATAAATAGAAATGACTAAATATGACACTTTGGAACATAGGAAATCCCCCCTCTATAATGCAGATAGCCATCCTCCACTCCGTCCTTAGATAGATCGTACGCCAATCTATTTACTACTCCATTAAATCTTATTTTATTACCTTCTCCCAAGTAAGTTTCGGCCGGCTCGCTACGCCTGACGCTAACCCTTCTCCTTTACCCTGGCTTGAGACAGGCTATGCAAGCATACATAGGCGGAGTTAATGCGAATACATATATCAAGAAAAAAATATGAAAACTTGCTTTAGGTTCTCATGTTCTAGGTTCCACCTACTTTGGAACTTGGAACCTACTTGTCGTAAGAATTTCTTAATTTTCAGAACCTACCACTCCATATCCTAGAACCTAGAACCGGTTCTCACCAATCTGGTTCTTCAGGTTTCAAGTAATATATACATGCTTAAAATAGGTTAAATGAGCCGTATAGGTTTTCCTAAAATATTAGTATATTTTAGTAATATGGGTCAAAACGGGTTAGGTATGGATTATTAAATATGGATCAAAATGAGTTAGATGAATCAATATGGGTCGGATCATGTTTGACTCGATCCAAACCCACACAAGTAGCACTTTAAGGCGTTCTCCTTCGCTGTTCCAAGAATCCCACCACCGTGATCTTCCCCGGGGCCAATCCACTCCCCAGTCACCGCAAAGAACACCTCTTGCTGCCGTTGGTCCCTTTGACTTGAAATGAAAACACAATTTAGATAATTTCCTAAATTCAAATTTGTTCATAATGTAGATTTAGGCAGTTTCATCTTTTGACTAATAAATAAAATCTAAAAAAAAGAAAAAAATAGTGCATATTTATCTCATATATTCTATAATATGCATGTCATTTAGTGAGTCACATAGCTTAATGTGAGTCCTTCAATTAAACCGTATCATCATTCAGTCGTCATCTTTTCATAAAAGTCACTTCGGTCATGTTAGGTGTCTTAATGTTTAGTCTCTTATTCATTAAATGTCGGCAATTGCATATTTTTGTGTTTAGGTCGTCGGCAAGCACTTGGAGGATATAATTGCAGATTTGGAAGAGGTTGCCGTTAACTTCCCTTCGGATATTAAGTTTTCATTTGGCCTTTTCTCATGTATGGTTGTGCGAAGTTAACTCTTGCAATTGGGGATAATTTTTGGACAGTCTGGGCATGAAGAGCAATCGAGCACGCTCATGTATTTGAGTACATGGATTTTAAAAATTTTGACCTTGGTGTTGGTCACTCTCGTTTTGAGTTGCTTTGTCTTTCAACTCTGTCAGTTTTGATTATTCATATGGGTTCGTGTGTTGCGCGGTTTTATCAGAGAAAGGCCATGCCATAATGCTTAAAAGGTTTGTCTGTGTGAATTTTGTTCCCTGACTGTCCCTGATTCAGTACTTTTTGTTACTCCTTTCCATGTGCCGCACGAACAGCTTTTTGACTTTGGTCCTGTCTAGCTTTCATAACTCTCTAATTACAAGAAAAGTGTCAAAACTAGCGTGTTTAGTTCTTAATGTTGCTTGTATTAAATTGTTAGTTGTGTCACTTATGTGAGAATTTAATGGGCATGGCAATAATTGGATTTCATTTGATTCCACTTTTGGAAGCAATCGATTTAGGAAGTGGTGACCTATTTGCTTCTTGTGAGAAAGAGGACCACTACTCTAGGGTGTCCTCGCCAAATGAATCTCTCATATTTTGCATGACCAGGAAAATTTCGTTCATGTTATACTTATGTTGGGTTTGTATCTTTTAGGCTGATACTCCAAGGTGCATGATTTCGTGAAATACATGATCAGTTTGAATTGTTGTCATTTTGTTTTTCCTACGTAGAAAACAATCTTTCCAATGGATTGATGAAGGCATGAGTTATAGAAATCCTTGTTGTCTCAACTGCTCAACAGTGCTTCCATGGATGGCAAAAGATCAGCCAAGTTAAGCCTTTCGTGGTTCTGGATTGTTAAGCCATCCCTCTTGGATGTTAGTCACCTTCTACAGTAGCATTTTGCGAGTTTTGCTCCATCTTCCTCATCATTTTTGTTGGGCAACTGTTTCATATGGTTTATGCTTTTCAGTTATCAGTAAAGTGGCTCCAGAAATACCTGCTCACTTGGGAGAGAATATGGAGGAACTTGTTTCCTTGAGACGCTTGAAGGAGCTATGTGGCCGTACAAATGTAAGCATGAACAGTACTTTGTCCTCCTTGGAATCAAACGCCAAAATTGATGCATCAAAGAGCCGCAAGAATGTCCTACAGCTTATGTTCCACAACGTAAGTTCTAGTAAATGATGTAGTGACGGTGCAGGGGTACCAATCCCTTATTAGTCCTAAACTCTTTTGTTATATTGAATGACAAAAGCCTGATAGGATTGCCATCTCCGATGATATCTTCTCGAATTTCCTCCCGCTTACCATCCCCTGAGCTTTCACAACAAGAGATGGACCAACTTGATCGAAGTAAAAAGAAGGCAAAAACGAATGCTGGAGCTAGTGTTGGCACTCTGGGGGCGACGAATAATCGTTCTTATCGGGAGACCAAAGAAGGTAAAAATATTAATATTCCACTGAATTGGAAGGGGACTTGTCAATTTAGGACGGTTCTGATGAAGAAGCAATTGATGAGGAAGATTTCGATTGTCATATCATCGGAATTTGTAGGGAGCATAAAAGACGACTCAGATCCCCTTAGCGAAACGCACTGATAATCAAATTGTTGGGTCGTAAAATAGGGCACTCCCTTCTCTTCCGGCAACTCCTGCCATGTGGCAACCAAATGGGGCGCTTTTAGTGGTTGATGTTGGCAATGGCTTCTTTGTCTCAGGATTGTGAGTCTGTTCTGAGAAATGGTCCTTGGATGATTTTGGATCATTACTTGGCGATACAATCTGGGGTTCCCAACTCCATTTCAGGAAAGGCTACTACAAATAAAGTGGCAGCTTGTATTCGCATCCCTCAACTATCACTTGATTACTTCGATGAAGATTTCTTAAGGCGAATAGGGAATCGGATAGGCCTCCCTCTGAAGGCAGATGCTAAAACACTTGCTGCAGAAAGAGGTAATTATGCCCGGATGTGTATTCAAATTCATCTCACGAAGCCCCTTATTCCCAAAATGTCCATTGCTGGGAATCAATTCAGGATTGCGTATGAAGGCCTGCATCTGATTTGCTTTCACTGCGGCTGTTATGGACAGAGAACAGATGATTGCAAGGGGAGTTTTGTGCCTGGGGTTGCTGAAAGAGGCGAAAGGTTGCCCACAGAAAATGCTGCACCTAAAAAAGATAATTCTGATGCTCCAAATCAAGATGGAAAATTTGGGGAATGGACGGTGGTACAAAGACCGAGGAGAACGAGAACTTGCCAAGCACTTGGGGACAATCTCGATACAAGCCAATCGGGTGTGGCTTTGCTGTGCTGCAACCTCACTCAGCAATTGAACAAGTAGAAATGGAGAATCCCTTGCCCTCCCAAGTCATTACCAAGCAACCTGCCCCTCCCTAAGGCCAAGTCTCAATTAGATGATGATGAATTACTCGATCAATTGGCTAAGGATTATAAAATTCCAAGTCAACAACCTCCATAGGCTACTGAATCAATGGCTGCTAAACCCAGACATCTGCTCATTCGTGAAACGAGGGAGAGTGGTATGGATGATAGCTTAGTAGCTGTCCATAACTCTGTTCCAGCAACGGGACATGCAATGGGCATGATATATAAAGCTGTAAGGCTTGATAACTTCAAGGATGTCTTGTAGCCTCTACCTTGATTTTGAGTACATGGAGCATGATCTTACAAGACTTGTGTCGCGCCCTGGCGTAAAATTTTCCAAGCCACAGGCACTTATATGATGGGTTTGATACTAGCTTTGGTATTTGAATAAGGCTAGCTCACGAAGTCTGATGAAAGAAATTTTTTTGGTGTAACGGGCTGCCTCATGTTTTAACTCTTGTCCATGATCATTGCAGATCAAATGTTACATGAAGCGGATGCTAGGTGGTCTTGATCATTGTCATAAACATGGGATCCTACATTGGATATAAAGGGCTCTAATCTTCTCATTGACAGCAATGGCATCTTGAAGATCGTGGGTTTTGGTTTAGCCAGCATCTTCGATCCTCATCAGACTGCTCCGTTGACAAGCCGGGTGGTAACTTTATGGTACCAACCACCCGAACTTTTGCTCGGAGCTTCTCGCTATGGAGTGGAGGTGGACTTGTGGAGGACCGGCTGTATTCTTGGTGAACTCTATGCTGGCAAGCCTTATATGGCCAGGGAAAACTACGGTATCCTATTCTAGAACCTCTGCAAGCGCACAAATGTTTGGAGCTTAAAGATGGATCCTGCATCTACACATGCCTACGTGGATTGCTCTAGGAGTTAGTCTTGAATTTTAGTAACAGAGGTAACTCTAACGGGCATATTCTTGTGCTTCTCTGTTAATTTTTAGGACAAGTGTACTCTCTGCCTTTCCTTTTGAGTTTTAATTTGGGCCAATTACTTCATACATAGTGTTATTTTCTAGGTGGAGCAACTGCAAAAAAAATTTTAAGCTTTAAGGTTCATCTTCCCCATGCAGCTGTTTTCAAGCCTCCACAACCTTATGGACGATGTGTTGTGGACACGTTCAAAGAACTCCCTCCAGTTGCCTTGGGGCTCTTAGAGACCTTAATCTTTGTAGATCAGGACAGCAGCTTTTGCTATCAGGAGTGAGGTATTCAGATTTTCTAGTTCGAGTGGGACAACTGATTAACCATTTCAGATTAGACTACGTGGATAATCTTTTACCATCTGCTGAAACGTTAAGCCATAATTGACACCTTCGCTTCATGCTAATCTTTTACACTTCTGTACATCAGGTCCCCTTCCTTGGATCCTTTAAATCTGCCCAAATATCCACCAAACAAAGAAATTGACATGGAATTGGGGCAGGAGGAAAGAAGGTATGTCTTACCTAATTTCAGGAAAAAATTACTTACAATCGGATCAAGTTTTGATTGTTCAAGTGGATTTTGTAGTAATAAGATCTGCCAACTAATAACATATATGGAGGAATTCGACAAAAAACATATATGGAGGAAATGCAAACAACCGATTCATGGTCCCCCTACCCCAAAATCGGAAAAAAAGGAAAAGGAAATAAAAAAAACTACCAAATGCGACTGATAGCATATAGGAGAGCGACACCCGAATACGAGAAAAGCTTGATGGTTTGGCGTTAGCGGAGTATTTTGTTATTAATGTTTTGAAAATTCTTTACCTGACACTATGCAACAATACAAGTTAGACTTAAACTTTGGATTTTAGATAAATAAAAGAGCTTGACACGAATTAATATGTATAAGCCATAAATTATTAAAGCCAACATCGATGTGCTGATTCCGGTAATTCATGATGTTGGGAACATGAGTCCTACCCACAACCGCAACAACTGAACTTTTACTTCGGGTAGCTTGTTGCAATCCATATGCCATATAACTGAAAGACAAATTAGGCGAAGTGAGATCAATAACTAGAGCACTTACCGAATGAACTATTGACTTTTCACATTGGTTGGCTTCTAGCAAGTAGTCAATCAAAGATGGAGCTTTCAAGCGATGCTTTTCCAACTGTGAAGAGTCAAGAGTCGAAAAGCTCCATCTTTGATTGATTTGCTAGATGCCAAACAATGTGAAGAGTCAAGAGTTCAGAGTTCATTTGGTAAGTGTCTAATTAGTGTTTTTGTAAATCGGATCTCCAATTCACAAGTGATTGTAGGAGTTTTCTTGAAGCATCATATATTACCTTGTTTGAGAATTTTAAAGCATTTAGGTGAAATTGCAAGATTTAATTCTTATGATTTTGTAATTGCAATACATAATCCTATATTTGATTATTGAATAACAACAGGATGTGGATGAGTTGCTGATTCTACCTCCAGGGAATGTCTTGTTGAGCTGGATATATCTTCAATTGAAGAAATCAAATTGGCACTCTTCTCAGTCACATCCAATTGAGCTACCTGAGAAATTCACCAAGAGTGTGTTTATTGGACGTGACTGAAAAGAGTGCCAATTTGATTTCTTCAATTGAAGATTTATCCAGCTCAACAAGACTTTTCTTGGAGGTAGAATTAGCAACTCATCCCATCCTATTGTTATTCAACAATTAAATATAAGATTATGTCTTGCATTTCTGAAATCATAAGCATTAAATCTTGCAATTTCACCTAAATGCTATAAAATACTCAAACAAGGTTATATAGGATGCTTCAAGAAATACTCCCTGTAGTCACTTGTGAATTGGAGATCCGATTTACAAAAACACTAATTAGACACTTACCAAATGAACTCTTGACTCTTCATAGTTGGAGAAGTATCGCTTGAAAGCTCCATCTTCTATTGACTTACTAGATGCCAACTGATGTGAAGAGTCAAGAGTTCATTCGATGAGCGCTCTTTATTTTCTAATGTTTCTGGTTATTGATCTGACTTTGCCTTATTCATCTTTCAGCTGTATGACATGTGGATTACAACAAGCTGCTCAAAGTAAAAGTTCAGTTGTTACGGTTGTGGGCAGGACTCATGTTCCCGACATCATGAATTACTGGAATTAGCACATGGATGTTAGTTTTAATAATTTATGGCTTATACATGTTAATTTGTGTCAAACTCTTTTATTTGTCTAAAATCTAAATTTCAAGTCTAACTTGTATTGTTACATTGTGTTAGGTAAAGGATTTTGAAAACATTAATGATGAAATACTCCGTTGATGCCAAACTATCAAACTTTTCTTGTATTTGGGTGTCGCTCTCTTATATGTTATCTGTCGCATTTGGTAATATTTTTCATTTTCTTTTCCTTCTTTTTTTTTTTTTTAGATTTTAGGGTGAGGGGACATGAGTCACAGTCGTTTGCATTTCCTCAATATATGTTTTTTTTTTTGGTCCAATTCCTTCATAGATGTTATTAGTTGGTAGATCTTTATTACTACAGAATTCACTTGAACAATCAAAACTTGATTCGATTGTAATTTAAGCAATTTTTTTTCCTGAAATTAGGTAAGAAATACCTTCTTGCTTCCTCCTCCCATAGTTTCATGTCAATTTCTTTGTTTGGTGGATATTTGGGCAGATTGAAGGATCCAAGGAAGGGGAGAAGTGTAAAATATGGCTGAAGCGAATGTGTCAAATATGGCTTAACGTTTAGGGTTTAGGGTGGTTTAGGGTTTGGGAGGGTTTAGGGTGTAGGATTTAGGGGATTTAGGGTTTTAGGTTTTAGGGGTTTAGGGATTAAGGTTTAGAGTTTTAGGGTTCAGAAGCAGAATAAAGAAGCAGAATAAAGAAGCAGAAGAGCTCCATGTCAACACCTCCTATAGTATTGCACCGACAAGATGTAAATACGAACTACTAACCTTGGTAGGATATTTATGTTCCCCACGAGCGTTGGTCATTTTCACTGATTGTGCTGCATCTGCAACTTGAAAGGAAATTGTTATGTGCCAACAATAAGCTAGCAGATTAACATAATAACTTTATGCACCATAAATGACACATCGGTTTAATCATCCTGGATATGTTGAACACAATTATGAAGTATATTTTAAGGCAACTTGAACTAATTTTATCTAGCACTAATGACATGACAGGAGGTCTACTCAAGAAGAATGTGTCACGAAGTTGTACCATCGCTGATCTCTTTGTCCTGAAGCTCAGCCAACTCCACTAATACTTGTATGCCCAAGTAAAGCAAGCATGAGTGCCTAAATCTCCAAGCTTTGGAGTCTAGTAACTTAACACGAGGTGCATGTTCACCTACCTTAGCAGCTGGGTGCTCCACTTCTAACATCTTGAGTATTGTAGCACCATCATTAGTAATCCTTACATCACTAGTGTCATCAACCAACATCTGACTCGTCGAACAAGACAACAGAGACGAGTTAGATTTTCAATCTCTACATAGGAAAAGATGAAATTACATAAACTCCGAATACAACAGTCAACAGTAATCCTTAATGGTTATTATCATTCCATACCAGATTGACTCTAAAGTTGAAGTTCAAATGAGTAAAGCATAGAGATAGCATCATTAACACTTTTGGTGACTAATTTCATCTAACATATTATAGAATTGCATCTCGTACAACCAACAGCAAGTGTAAAATAACAAAGATAACCACTTAACATAACAAATGTTTGCTTGCTTTTTTTGCGTTAAATCAAATCAGCAGCTCTAAGAATATTGACAAAGCTGAAACACGTACAATGGCATCAATCTCAACAAACTAATAAGACCAACAACAATTTCAGACCTTATTCAAAAAGACTTAGGTCAGCTACACCCAACTGCTCCTACGCTGAAAATGAAAGCAAACAAGTAAATACACATCACCACAAAACTTACCTTGTCAAGGCCAATAGGACCGAGCGAGGACTTCACAATGTTGGCAACAGCTTGACAAGCCACCACTATTTAAATTTCCAAGACAACCCAACATTCACAAATCTCACCGATTGAAGTGCGAAAACAAAAAGTGGATTGATCGGAAAGAGGGGGTGAGGGGGAGTGAGTAGGAGTACTGTTTTGAGTGAGGACGACCTAGTCGGACTGGCGTTCACCTAAAATGTCAGGCGTCTGGGCCAGAACGGTCATGGTTTCAACAGAGAAATAGAAAACAAGGATTGATGCGCGTGAAGATGAGTAAAAAGCTGCGAGAAAAGAGTGAATCGGATGTGGCAGTGGTGGAGGTGCTGACAGAAAGTCGTGTGAGAAACCCTAAACCAAGCGGTCGTGATGGAGAGTCGCGAGGAGTGAGAAACCTTGTGGTAGTGACGGAGAGCTCCCCAGCTAAGCGTACTGTGTAGAGAGAGGAAATTCTAGAGAGAGAGCTGGGGAGATAAACGGGAGAAACCTTTTGTATTTTATGATCAAATAAAAAGGAGGACACCTCGTTATATAGCAAAAGACTTTGAATTATAACCGTTACTTATACTTTGATCTAATGACTTAGGTTGCATCTACCATCTACCTAATCACCGATATTAATTAGAAAACTTTCAGAACTATGAGACAATTATAGTATTGCCCTCTTCTGAAAATATTCTAGAAACTAGTAGTAGAAAATTGCGACGACTCGATTCTCTGCTAACGGACTTATAAGCGCAACAATACTTATCGGGCTCAGAATGTTAAATAGATAAATTTTGGGGGACTATTATTATTATGTTTTGACGTGGCGAATTATTAGCTAATTATATATTTTAAGAGCAATATTTTTAAGAAATCATCAATAAAAATTTTATCGAGTATTATTATACAAAATCGGCCTCGGGCGAGATTTGGGTTCACGGTTTGAGCGCGAAGGAATTTTCAATTAGCCCGACGCCTCCACCTCTCACCTACGTGTCCCTCCACCGTTTCTCTTTCCCCAGTGCATCTTGCCCCTATTCCCTCCCTCTCTCTTTTCAGACTTTTTACAAAAATAGGTTTAAAATTTTAAGTTTTTACAAATTTAGATTTTCGTAAAAAAAATTTACGAAAATGGGGAGCCGAACAAGCCCCGTTCGGCATGTTAGGAGCCGAACTCCTTGTTCGGCACCTAAAATGCCGAACAGGGGGGGCCCACCCCACCAAATGGGGGGCCTCCCCCCCCCCCCCCCCTTTATTTCTAGCGAATTAGACACCTCCCCCCCTCTTTCTTTTTCAGAGAACTAGAGGGGGCTCCCCCCACCTTCTCCTTCTCCAGTTTTGGCAAGTGCCAAATTAGAAAGGACCCCTACCGATTTTTCACCGCCCCCTCTTCTTTTTCGCACGTTATGTCTGCCCTTTTCACGCGGCAGAGATTCATCTCTACAATGAGAAATTTTTTTGTATAAGAATCGCTTAAAGAACGAGATTTAAAGACGCTCTGAAGAAAGAGAAACGGCGAACGTATTGAGAGAAAACAGAGAGAAGCCGAACGTGACGACTGTCTTTGCTGCCACGGCGAGGGCAGAGAATCTGCATTCATGGGAGCAACTCCGGCGAAAGATATGGTACGCAAACTCTGGCCATCTCTCTTCTTTCTTCTTTCTCCTCGGTTGACCAAGCTCCAACCATTCCTTTTTTTTTTTAATTCCTTGATCGCTGTTTTTCACAAAGATCGTGATTTTGTCTTCCATTCTATTAGAATTAGCTTGATCGATTTTAAAGACTGCACATTTTAAATGCCAAAAAATCCAAATAAGGTTCAAAGTCTACGCTGGTTTTAAATTTTTGCAGGCGACTGTTTGCCTACACTGTGGGGACTGTGGCTTTGAAGAAACTTTGATATATTGTGATGGCTGCAAGAAATATGCCGTTCATCGGTAAGATCACCCTCACACCCTTGCGCTCGTGTGCATGATGCAAGTGAATGCTCACCGTTAGAAATCTTGACTGTCGGCCTTTTTTCTCGTTTTTTTCAGCTATTGCCTAGAAACAGTAATTTTCCATGGCGACGTTCTTTGGTTTTGCGAGGATTGTCAACCCGAGATTGGAAAGGCCAATACGAATGGGGAAGGTTGTACTCCCATGGGGAGGAAGAAGAAGAGGAGGACTAAGAACCGGAAGTGGACGAGGGTGAAGAATAGAAGAAAGAAGAAAATGGTCAAGGATAAGGAAAGAGAGACATCCAACTATTTCAAAAATTTAAACTATTATATGAAGGTGTCGTTTAATATTTAATTACTCCAACAGCATGAATAGTATTTGTTGTAAAAATTAACATCAAAGAGGTTCAAAACTAAAACAAAAAATTCGATTTGTGTCTTCTTGGATAAAATGATAAAGACATATTTTCAATTTTCAATTGGATTCAATATGATGGACGGTCAAGTGGAAATTGTACTAAACATAGAGCTTAATTCCATTGAGGATATAAAGATATCAAGTGAAAGCTCGATAATTTGTCATTTTCGAAGGAATAAGGTGTTATTGTCCATGGAGTTGCCAAGCCTGAGGATCCAATTTGGAAGAAAAATAATTTTTTGAAATATTCGTAATTTTTACAAATTTATCCATAATAACAAAATATCCGAAAATAAAAAAAATAGATTTTGTGGCCTAAAAATTAAGAAAAAATTGCCAATATTTTATTTAAAAAACCTTTCCATGTTGGACCATTTAAAATACTGACTATTTTTTTCGTGAACACTTTTTTTGCCCTCAAATGCTATTTTTAATTAATTTTGAAGTATTTTTCTATTTTCAGAAAAATACTAAAAACGCGAAAAATATGAAAATATATTTCTTGTGCAAAAATGGTTCCCTATGCTTGGCCAAGGTCTCCAAAATTGATATTTCAATTTTCTCATTTTTTCTTGATTTTCTTAATCAAGTTTTTTTAAGATAATTAATAGAATATCTATAACAATAAATCTATAATTGCCGAAAATTCATATTCAGAAGCTTTAGTGAAGCCTGAGGATCCAATTTGGAAGAAAAATAATTTTTTGAAATTTTCGTAATTTTTACAAATTTATTCATAATAACAAAATATCCGAAAATAAAAAAAAAGATTTCGTGGCCTAAAAAATACGGAAAAATTGCCAATATTTTATTTTAAAAACCTTTCCATGTTGAACCATTTAAAATACTGACTTTTTTTTTTGTGAACACTTTTTTTTCCCTCAAATGCTATTTTTTTTTATTAATTTTGAAGTATTTTTTTATTTTCAGAAAATACTAAAAATGCGAAAAATATGAAAAATTTTTTTTTTCAAAAATGGTTCCCTATGGTTGGCCAAGGTCTCCAAAGTTGATTTTTCAATTTTCTCATTTTTCTTGATTTTCTTAATCAAGTTTTTAAAGAAAATTAATAGAAAATAAAAAACTATAAAATTGAAAAATCATATTTGAAAGCTTTACCTAAGCCTGAGGAACCAATTTGGGTGAAAAAATAATTTTTGGAAATTTTCGTAATTTTAAATACAATATTCATATTTATAAAATATCCAAAAATAAAAAAAATAGATTTCCTAACCCCCCAACCCCCCCTTGTTCGGCAATACTTCCACCGAACAAGGGCTTGTTCGGCCCTTCCCCTGCCGAACAAGCCCCGTTTTCGTATTTTCGCCCCGAAAAACCCAAATCGGTAAAAAGGTAAATTTTTAAATCCATTTTTGTAAAAAGCCATCTCTTTCCTTTGCTCTTACTTTTTGGCACGACCACCTCCCATTTTTCTTTTCTTCCTCCATTTTCTTTTGCTTCTTCTTTCCTAGTTCGGCGAATCCTCGCACCGAATGGCTTCATCTCTGCTCGAGCCGTGATTGGCAGTGCCACGAGATGACGGTAGTCCCTCGAGCCTTCGAGCCATCGGCTACATCTCCTCGATGCTCCCCTTTCCTCGCTCGGCGGCCATACCAAGAAAGAGACGGCTGATTTTGTTCGAGACCGATTTGACTTTCGTTTCTTCTCGTGCTTTGGATAGAGGCAAGTGGGCTCCAACTCTTCGACTGAGCTATGTTCTGATTGTCAGATTGGTGCACGACAACGCCGGTTGTCTTAGATGTGCCGAAATGAACTTGTGTTTGCGTGGCGGGTTAAGAGTCATGCATGTCGTATGTGTTGCTTGGATCATGATCCTATGGGTTATGGGTAACCTTCGTTTGGTCCTGATCGTCTGATTGTCGTTGAGGTGTCGCCACAAATTGAATTGGGTCCACACGTGCGGTTCGGTTTGGCCGAGAGTCCTTGATGGTGGTTTCTTGAAATTGCTGAATTGCGTGTGTTTTTTTTTTTGGGGGGGGGGGGTTAATTAGTACCTTAGAGCTTTGGTTAATTGATTCTTAATAAGTTCTTCCGTGTCGCTGAAAAGCTACGGATTGGCACAATAAAATGCTGCAGTTCAGTGGATGACGTGTTTTTCGTATTTGAGTTTTGTCTTGGATGAACGAGGGAGGTGATTTGACATTTAAAGCTTACTGTGAGATGCTATAATGCTCTGGTTATGGCATTGGTGAAGTTCTTGATGATCGACAAAATGATAAATGGGTACATAGAGATGTTAGACCTGAAGGTTCTACCAAGCATCTATACTTTCAATACAATGGTTAATGAGTACTATAAGTTAGGGAATCTGGTTGAAGTTTTAGTTGTAGTCCTTGAACTACTACATGTACGTTGAAATTAGATAATGTTTGGGTTGAATTCTAGCTTCTAGTCCTAGGATGGACTGAGATACATGCGGAATGGTATTCATTCAAGCTGGAAATGAACAAATGCAAGCTGATTTTGTGGTAGGAGAACCTGGAATTGGATTGTACATGCTGTATTTTAGTTATATATGCTGCATTTTGTGATTGCCAAGCTGTATTTGTGCCAAAACGTCCTGGAATATTACTGTCCTTGCTGTTCGGTGCTGGTGTGTATGGTTTTATGCTGTGTTCGGGTAGGAAATACACTGAAACATGATCTATATGCTGCCGAATGTTTGTACTTATTGTCCTGGTCTGAAATTATGAAGAACGTATGTTGACATGGCCGGAAATGCTTGCCATATGTGCTGTGGTTGCATATGATTTGGTTGTGGTCAGTCTCGCATGGCATTACCGGTTGTTGATTCTTGAATGGGTGTCGTAACATCTCTTTTATGTGGCATGCTCCGAGTTGCTGATTATTCGTTGGATGTTCATGCGGATGCCATGGGTTGGCGGGTTATTGCATTAAAAGGTAAGGTGGATTATGAATGTGCATGAACACAGAATTGAAACTGGTACTTCAGTTGGTCTGGTATTGGGAAGTACATCACAAGCCCCTGGCTGAACATAATGCCTCCCATCTCCCACTAACAACTGGTTTCCTCCACAGCCCACATATGAACCTCGACCAGGTTAGCCATCTCTCTTTCAGAACATCCATCAATCCTCTTGAAACCTAATCTTCCGGTTAGAACTACTGGTGATTCTTCTCTGTCCTTTATTTCATCAGAATCTTGCTGTTTGGCCCTTTTAGCATCTGAATGAGCATCATGATGTTGCTTCTCATTACAATTCCTTTCGATATTTTCAGCATGAATATCAGTATGGCTCCTCTTTGTGGAAGACCTATCCTAATACCGTCATCTCCTTCCAAAAGCTCCATGTGATTAGTGGGTCGAGAAACAAAGTGTGGTTCGTCAGCTGTATCAGGAGCATATGCATCTCCCTCGTCAGGCACACACGAAAGTCCAATATGTCCACCATTATCAATTACACTCCTATCTAATTGACTAAGGGGTGCCAATTGACTCAATTTCTTTAAAGATTCAGCATGCGGATGAGTACCTCCAAGAATTGAATCTTTTAGCTGCGCAAAACAAAAACAAAACCAGTTTAAACATGAATGAAAGAGGGCATCATGAAGATAAACAGCACTGGATGAAAATCTGCTTACCTCCTCGAGAGCAGTTTTTGGCACAAAGGCTTTCTTGTGTGTTACGACCTAAAAATCGGCTTTACAATTTCATGTGAATGGAATACCAAATTAATTAATTAAATTAATTAAGTTAGCTCGAACTCTCTCAAATTCTACCAAATCGCAACTTTGGTTTTTGTTTAAATAATTTTAAAATTTGGAGTTGCTACTAAACGTTCTTGGTAGGTTGATTAGAAACCTAAGTAAGTTAGCGGGAGAACTAAATTACTTCTACGAACCAGAGATTCAGAGTTCAGGGATTTGGTTACGCTAGATTACTCTAACGTCCTTTCGGTACCATTTTATTTCATGAAAAATCATTTGAGATGATTGGGAAAAGTTTGAGTCAAACATGGCCAGAAGGGTAAAATGGTTATTTTTCAAGGCTCGGGAAGTGGAAATAGATCAAACCGATTGAATGTCGTCATGTCCTATTTTTCCCAACTTTTTGAGATTTTCCTGAAATTTTTCTGATTTTTTCAGAGACAGTTAGCACATGAGGGGTAAAATTGTCATTTGGAAAAGAAACGGGAGCAAAAATCATGAAACATGAGTTTGGCCGGTCACTACAAAAAAACAAGGTTTTAGCAACGGGATTAGCGACGAATTTTGCGACGAAAAATATTCGTCGCTAATTAGGCGTCGCAAAATTTAGCGACGAAAAATTTCAACTTTCGTCGCTAAATTGCGACGAAATTTTTTTGCGGCAAAATTCGTCGCTAATTTGCGACGAAACAAATTCATGGGAAAATTCGTCGCTAAATTACTTTGCGACGAATTTTGCGACGAAAACATATTCGTTGATAATTGCTAAATTGCGACGAAATAAATTCGTGGGAATTTTCGTCGCTAATTTGTGACGACAATTATTCATCAAAAAATTCGTCACTAATTAGTGACGAAGATTTGGCGACGAAATTTGCCACGAAAGTTGCGACAAAAATAGGGAATAAAATAATTTCGTCGACAACTCCGGTCAGAAAATTTAGTGACGAAATTTTTGATTTAGCGATGAAAATGGATTTGTTGCTAATTTGCGACGAATATTATTTGTGGCAAAATTCGTTGCTAATTAGCGACAAAATTTTAGCAACGACATTTGCTACGAACTTTGCGACAAAAATGGATTCGTTCCTAATTTGCGACGAACACTATTTGTAGCAAAAATCGTTGCTAATTAGCGACGAATTTTCAGTAACGGCATTTGCCACGAACTTTGCGACGAAAATAGTAACGACGAAATTTTGGTCTTTCATCGCTAATTAGCAACGAATTTTTCTACAAAAAATCATTAGTCGCTAAATTAGCGACGACGGCTTTTTTTTTTTTGGGGTCAAAAGTGACGAAGGCTAGCAATGGCGTTTGCCACGAAAGTTGCGACGAAATTGGCTTTTATACATTTGGAGGGGTCTCCCGACGATAAAATGAGCGACGATTGTTTTTATACTTGCCCAACCACAATTTTATCTTTTCTCCACAGAAAACGTGCATAAATATATAAATATCAAAACCTGAGAAGTGTATAATTTCTTGAGAAAAATGTAAAATTCTTGAAGAAGTCAATAATGTATTTATACATATGGATTTTTCTCCTTTACAACTTAATGATGAAAGCTAACAATCCATACTACTTGGATTAGATGATGAAAATGGTGACCAACAACAACATTTACAACTTCTCCCAAAAAAACATTTAAAAAAAACAACCTTAATACTGACCCTCTCTGTATCGGGCTTGGTGTCAAAAAAGAGATGCTCTCATTCTTCTCTTAAGCTAAAGCATTGGAACACCATTCTTTTGCTCTAAGTGGCTAGTGAAGTTGTCAATGCCAACTCGTCAGGGAAAATTAAAGAAACCACAATCAAAAAGTGCACCTTGAAGATGTTAAAAGACATCTGCTTTTGAATGCGAAACTTCTAACTTTGTCATGATCCACTAGGTCAAAATAAATATCTCTTCCAATTTGTTCAGCGAGGTCTTCATCTCGCGCAACCTATGAGCACCATGAAGTTGACAAGCTCCCAAGCTCAAAAGGCATCCCAGATAACCATAATCAAAGCAATTGGCTCAAGGCTTGAGAAATGCTCACCTTATGTTCCTTTTTTTCTTGTTCTTTTTTCAATCTCACCTAAGACATACAAGGAGTATCCTCTTTTGTAATCTTGCATTAGAAAACTTTGGTAGACAATAAATCTAGAGAAAGCTAGACTCTGAGAGAGACAAGGCATAAAATCTTGACTTCACATCAATCCTCACTATACCAAAAGACTCACTCTATTTTACCTGGCGACAAAATGAGACAAGCGCAATGATAAGGTACCCCAATAGATTTCTTTTAACAAACTCAAGCAACGCAGTACTCAATCCAAAAGTATCCCGAGTTCTTGAGATTAGCTAATTATACGGCAACTATATGAGATATTTGAGTCCATCAAGAATCTTATCACCTGATTACTTAATATCTGCGATCTACAAGCTATCTGAACTTCCAATTATCGTAAACGCAGCATCTTACCCTCAGATGTTCGGCAATGTCCTTCTCATCCACATCACAGATGATCTTGTCCTTGTCACTCTCACGCATATACACTAGCATGTATGCATTTGAGTATTTGGTAAACTTAAATGGAGTGTTGTTAAATCCGGAATTTGTTGGCGGCAGCTGTCAAGTCAAATTGGGTTGAAAAGTGAAAGGGAGGCAAGACTAAACATCTCTCAAGGAAGCAAAATGAATATATGGCTGCAAGCAATGCTCCCTCTAATTACCTTTTCCTCTCCACCATATTGCTCCTCTAGTGCTCTCTTTATTTCTTCTTTTGTTACTCTCTCATCATCAAATTTATACCTGATCAGCAGTCCAACCAAAGAACATGAGAAATAAAAGATTCCTCAGAAATGAGATATAAGGCATTCATCCATCTAGTGAGACAGAAATAGCAAATCCTTACGGCCCACCAAATCTTTATGAATTTTTTAATCACCAATCTGGAGACCAACAAACAACCAAAAACCCGGTCTAATTTTGTCCATCGGTCTAAAATAAAACTGGACCCACATGCATCATTTTTCCATCTTCATAAGGGCACCTACAGAAAAGTCTATAATACTTAAAGAAGTGTAAGAATGCTTATACTGCAGGACAGAAAAAAGGGAAGGAATTCTAGGAAAAACTATGCTTGGCACTTCAATCATGATTTTGAAGAGCAATCATTTGAGGCAGCAAACACCAGGATAAAACAATGTCTACCTAAACTGGAATGCTATGGTTAACCCATTAAAATGAAAAACTGGAATCAAGCAAAGACCAGTCACATTATCTTGCCTAAATGAATCCAGACAATACTTAAGCACATAAAAACTAGCCAGTGCATACAGCACATATTAACACAAGTATCTCTTGTGGTTAAAAGAAGTACCTCTACAAGTACGTTAGGATCCAACCCTACTTTCTTGCTATGGAGTAATCCTTTGGAAAATGCTGCCATCATATTAGCCAATGTCAAGAGAAGAGAAGAGTGAGGGTTAGCATGCACAATGATCAACAAATCATTTATGAAATAGATGAAATAGGAGAAGAAAAAAATCTGCAGCACCTTCTCATGATCATGTTAACAAGTTTCATAGCAGCTCCATTTCCAATATCGCCAAGGTAAAATTTTGACTGGGTTCCAACACAATCACCGTAAGCATAAGGATCATAATTGAAAAAAAAAAGAACTCGATTGAAAAAGAGAGACAACACAATTACCGTAAGCACAAGGATCACAGAAAGATTGCAATTTGTACCTTTCTATATGGAAGAACTCTCGAGGCACCAAGCTAGAAGCTCCTCCTCCCGCATATATCTCCTTCAGAAATGTAATCAGCCATATATTATTAAGCAACCATAACAAACATATACAGATATGCTTAATCATAAGCAAGTCCTTTACCGTTTAATTAATGAAACGACTGACAAAATCATCATCATCAACAGCAATCTCATAATCATTGTGTCGCTCGCCATTATGCCCATCATTTATTTGATTAGTGGGAAGTACAGGAGGAACCTGATGTTGATTAAGGTTGAGGTGTCGCAAGATCAATTGCGTTTGAGACTGTAGAGAATTATATCTCTCATTCACCTCTCTGATTTGTTCATCTTTCTGTGACAATTGTTGTGAGAATTGTTCTGTCAATTCTTCTTTGACCTTTTGTATTTCATTATCCTTCTATACAAGTAAATGTTTTAGTTGGCTCAATTCTTGGGTCATTTGCTCCTCAATTTGTGTCCTCCTTGAAACGGCCGCATTAGATGATGAAGTTCCAGCAATCTTTGTTGAATATACCCTTGACAAGGATCCCATCCCAAATATTTTGCCTTTTTTCATCCCACCCGATGCCTCCACCCATAATTCCATATTGTCAGACCCTCCACTCGATGTCTCAGACCCATCAACACCATCACCACCACTAGCAGTACTCATTAAAAGTTCATCATATTTTTCCTACATTAACAATATAGATGAAAATAAAATAACTTCATATATATAACTACCATAAATATTAAAAACATTAATTATTTTCATTTTAGTTAACCTTACATACCTTAATAGCTTTTGCTCGATCGCCAGTCCATGTCTTATCCTTTTTTTGAAATGTGCGCTCAAATGTAGCCGTATATGTAGGTTCCATCCCCAATTGATCTGCCTATAAAATATACACATAAATTAGTAATAGAATTAAATTAACTTACAACAAGTTTAACAAACTTACCATTCTTTTTCTATGCTCCCCAACGTTGATAGAGCCCCCAGCATATGTGGCAGACCCTTCACTAGAACTAGAAGCTCGATTCTTTTATTCTGTTCACTTCTTTGCTTATTTCTTTCATTTTCCCAAGTTTTATTCATTTCTGTCCAACTGTCACCTGTAATGAAATCTGGCTTCACTTGTCTTGTCTTAGCTCTATTCATCACATTTCGTATGTGATCACCGGCTTTCTTCTCGAAAATTCTCTTAACTTCCTCCTCTTCCATTTCATCCCACTTGAATTTCCGCTGCAATAAATAGAAAAATAATCGACTTTATTTACATCGAACTTAGTTTGTGCGAAAATAGAATGGCAAAACGTACCTTGAACTCATTCCACCACAAATTCTTTACTTCTTTTGGAGCGCTACTGTAACTAATCCACTCCCCCTTCCAATAATTATTGATTATTTTATTAAGTTGCCTCGCAACATATGTAGCATCCGTGAATCTGCAAACAGGTTAAAACGATATAAATAATTCAGTTGACATCCATATCTTATTCGAAATGAAAGGATGACCCTAAATATTACAGATTTCGATAAAATAAAATACTTACGAATCTCTATATGGGTATATCACGAATCGGGTATCTTCTTCACCTGTGTTTTCCTCATCATTCGAGTGTTGTATTGAAGGAGATGGAACTGAAGGAATTGGAATGAAGTAGATTCAGTATGAATGTGTCCAAGTCCTCCCATAATATGTTCTTGAGGGTCGACGGAAGGGCCAATGTGTCCATGTTGTCCATCAGTACGTAGTGGTTGAGGGTTAGATGTAAGGAGAGGGGAAGAGGAAAGGGACGGGGACGAGGTCGAGGAAGCGGAAGAGGCTGGTCTTCTTTGTGAAACTGCACCACGCAGGTGACCTCCACGTTTATACTGGCAAGTAGGAAGGTTAGACAAATATCTTTAACAATATAAACATGTATTAGGGACACATAATGATGTAAATCATGAAGCTTATCATTTTGTTTCAGATAGCTACACCAAATTCAAATAATGGTCGAGAAGTGGAAAATGTGTTTTTGTCCTCCTTGTTTCCTTCCTTAGCCAAGGAAACTATAATGGAATACATAAAAGCAGTGAAAGTTCAGTAGCTACTATAACATTAGACTTTTTATCATGTCCAAGTCTGGGATAGAAAACACATAAAAAAAAAATTCCGTTTGTATTAATATTTGGAAAACTGAACAAATTAAAATATAAGGCAAAAGTTAAAAATAAGAATAAAACTACATGTAATATGCATTAATGAATGGAGAAAACTACCCTGCATTTCTATTCAATGCTTGCACCTTCATTAAAATAATTAATGTTTTAAGGAGACTTCTGCAAAATAGAGGCCATTAATATGTCACTAGTTTTGTGTGGAACATAAAACCATAGTCAATTCTCTATCAAAAAAATATATTGGTGATGCGGTCTATGTACTTTCTTGATCGTTCCACTCTACACTTTTTTGTTGGATCCCCTTTATCCCCTGCAGAAACGATGGCATTATTAAAAGGCCAAGGTCAAACAGATACGGTTAAAGATTGTTTAGGCCAATAAATACAATGAAAAAATACTTTGCATTAGTGGGGTGCTTCTCTCTTCATACGAATCCATAGTAAAAATTATTTCTTAAATGAAGCATTAGCATTGGGTGTGCTTCTAAGGAGCTTAAAGAGAAAAACCCAATATATGTGTACTGTGTACTCAACTGCGAAAGCGGAAATTGCCGGAAAATAAGTAATCTTTCTAAACAGACGATTTTTTTTCTAAAGTTGGCAATGTCCTCGTCGTTTTAAAGATGAATACACATGATAGCTCCATGGTTGAGAAACCAATACACCAGGTCATAGTACAAACACGCGCTATTTAAACAATCCGAGTTCTGTTCAAACTACTTTCTAGGAACATCCCATGAAAATGAAGAATCACCATATCTCAATGGATGTGGCTCCACCACAAAATTGAATACTTTGTCATATATTGGAGACAGTCAATCGCTGTCCTGCACTTCCAACGTAGTGGAGGCATGAACAGTATTCATTACTACAGGGTGTGGAACTTCCCTTGGACTTCCATACATTTGCATAGACCTCGCTCAGTTCGAACAGACCTAGTGGTTAAGGTTGTTTTATTTTTTTTTCCTTTTTTTTCCTGAGAAGGGTCGTGTTGTTGTTGTCCTCATCGTCACACTAGTGCGCCGATGCATAGGATGCTTTTAACAGTCATAAATCACAGTGATGAGTCCCTAATACATGAATTTGCACACCGAAAATGTTTAACCAATGCTTAAAAATGACATGATAGACTACCATCTGCTAGGAGAAAAAGGCACATCCAAAACCCTAAATACCTTATTTGACTACCATCTGCTAACTATCGACTAATTCAACTAAATATACTTCAACAGCATGAAAGACGTCATCATGGAAATTAAGTATTGATAGTTTGCTGTAAGTGAAGAAGAGATATATGGACAAGTGAGCGAACCACAGGGAGTGAGCGGGTGGGCGGGCGGGCGAGCAAGTGGGGGAGCGGGCGGGCGGGCGGGCGAGCGGGGCGAGCGAACTGCGGGCGGGAAACGCGTGCGAGCGAACCGAGCGGGCGAGTGAGCGAGCGGTTGAACGGGCGAACGGGGGAGCGAGGGAGCAAGCTAGCGAGCGGCTGGGCGGGCAGCGAGCGAGCGGCGAGCACCGAGGGAGCGAGCGAGCGAGCGAAAGTGCAGAGGTGGGACGTAAAAAAGATAGGTTATTGAGCGAAAGTACAGATCTGGGACGCAAAAAAGGTAAGTTATTTAGCGAAGACCAGCAGCTGGTCGTCGCTGATTTCAGCGATGACCAGCAGCTGGTCGTCGCTATTTCGGAGCTACTAATATTTATTTATATATATACATATAGTATATCCACATCATATCTCCCTTAAAATTAATTTCTAAGCCACAAAAATTTTCAAATCAATACACTGTCGCTAAATTTACCCAGAATTAATTTTTACGTCGCAAAAAATTTCAAATCGATACACTCATATAACATTTAATGCAAATTGATATGACATTGGCATATCAATTTGGGAGTGAATGTGGTATGAGCACACTAATTTAGATATTTTTTTTTGTGACATAAGTTATTTTTTAACACAAAAATTAATTTAAAGTAGATGTGAAACAACGGAATAAGTATATTAGTTTAAGGTTATGGTGGTACCAAAACCAAACCTTTCATCAACGAGCAACACTAGGGCGAAGAGCCTTGTGAATCTAGCGGACAAACGAAATGGATTTTATGGGCGACCCATTATGATTCACCCTACACATGTGCAACCAGTGTATTTTTTTTAAGATTAATATCGCAAAAAATCTCAAATTGACGCATCTATGATAAATTTACCCAAAACTATTTTTTGACCGCAAAAAATCTCAAATTGGTATACTCGTGATAAATTTATCCCAAACTATTTTTTGAACACTAAAAATCTTAAATTGATACATCCATAATAAATTTACCATAAACTAATTTTTTTACCACGAAAACCCAAAACTATTTATATCCATGACAGATTTACCTTTTGTTAAATTGAGTCAATACCACAAAAAATCTCAAATTGATACACCTGTAACTAGCAGAGGATGAGAACTCCAAATTGGTATACTGGTGAATTGCCATGTGCTCTTGTCACTGATATTCCTTTTTTATTTAACAAATATTAATATTCTTTAATCATAGTCGGAAAAAAAATAGATAGACCGATTAGTTGATTCCTTACAATTCATTGATTGAATTCCTTAAAAAAAATATCATATTTTCACAAAATATTGTTGGTAGTATAATTTTCACATGCGATTCAGCGACAATTTGGTAAAGCTCTTAGTCAAAGAGACTT
This sequence comes from Psidium friedrichsthalianum, assembly GCA_019149425.1. Classification (NCBI taxonomy): domain Eukaryota; kingdom Viridiplantae; phylum Streptophyta; class Magnoliopsida; order Myrtales; family Myrtaceae; genus Psidium; species Psidium friedrichsthalianum. Next base: position 67,311 of record JAGVVM010000245.1, read on the forward strand.
ACGAGTTGTTTCCGTTAGATGAATAGCTAGAAACCAAGTTCCTGGAAAGTGACAATATGTTAGATAATAACTCTAGAAATGTGGGCACGAGACACAAAATATTAATTTCTGCCTTAAGAGAGATCGTGCATGGACTTACACTTGTGATTGCTGACAACTGGTTGAAGAAGAACCGGTGAAATTCTTGTAAGACAAGTCGCTGCAGGATACCTTGACCTAGTTAGTGGCATATTCACCCACTCGCAATTACCGACGAAAATCATTGTTCGTAGCTAAACTAATATTAGCGATGAAATTTGTTTTTCGTCGCAAAAAAAAAACTTGCGACGAAAACCATTTTTCGTCGCAAAAAAAAATGCGACGAAAACCATTTTTCGTCGCAAATTTTATTTTTACGACGAAAAACAACGTTTCGTTGCAAAAATTTGTGACCCATTTCATTTTGTCCCTAAACTGATAATTGGCGACGAAAATAATTTTTCGTCGCTAAATTAGCAATTAGCGACGAAAACCATGTTTTGTCGCAAAAATTAGCGACGAAAATCATTTTTTCGTCGCAAAAATTAGCGACCAATTTAATTTCGTCGCTAATTCTTAATTAGCGACGAAAACCATTTTTCGTCGGAAACATTAGCAACGAAAATCATTTTTTCGTCGCAAAAATTAGCGACCACTTTAATTTTGTCGCTAAACTACAATTAGCGACGAAAATTTATTTTCGTCGCAAAAATTAGCGACGAAAATCATTTTTTGGTCGCAAAAATTAGCGATCAATTTCATTTTGTCGCTAAACCAACAATTAGTGACGAAAAATGGTTTTCGTCGCTAAAACACAGCGACGAAAATCTTTTTCGTTGCTAAACAAAAAATTAGTGATGAAAGTAATTTTTTGTCGCAAAAATTAGTATTTAAAACCTATTTTTTAAGTACAACATATATTACTTAGTACTTAAAAAATAGGTCCAAAATCCTAGTCTATCTGAAAATCCTTTCATCTCACAATAAACAAGCCAGCTTAAAAAAAAAAAATAAACCTAACAAGAACAACAACAATAATAATAATGACAAAAATTTTCAAAATTCATAATCTTCATCTTCACCTTCTTCAATATCGTTATCTTCATCCTCTGTCTCAAAATCAGATTCTTCAACACCTTCAAAATTTGATTCATGAATTTCAGTTGGATCCACATCTATTACTCCTCCGCATGGATCTCGTAAAGTTGGAATGCAAACTTCCTCAGTTTCAACCGTGTTACAAACTTCATCTTGTTGATATGCTGTATCCTTCCAGTGTTCCTCGATTTTTCTTCGTGCTTTGGTTTTACATACAGCCCACCAATCAGCTTTGTCACGTTTCAAACTAGGATATGATCCATAATATACTTGAATTGCTTGTTGTGCCAAGACAAATGGTTCATATTTCATATACCTTTTGTTGTGATTTATTTCAACCAAATTAAATTTCGTATGCACCTTCATTCCTTTGACGGGATCGAACCACATGCACTTAAATAACACTATCCGCATGAATGGTCCAGGGTACTCTATCTCTATGATTTCATCCAACAAGCCATAAAAATCATCTTTTGCACTGTCACCATTGGATGACCGAACACACACACCACTATTCATTGTGGCTTTTCCCATTCCATATTCTTGAGTGTGAAAATTATACCCGTTTATGAAATATGCTGGCCAAGTTCGCACTCTTGAATTTGGACCCCATGATAGATGATATATCAACTCTTGCTCTTCAACTTGATCATGATTACTGTGAACCTAAGATCACACACGCGAAGTCAATAATATACATTTAATAAATGAGGTATAAAATATTAATAACTTGGTTTTGGTCCATAGGCAACTTACATATGTTTTGAACAATGCCGCAAATTCTTCATTGCACAAACGGTCAAACTCATTTGGTGGCACTCCATACATTGAAGTTTGAAAATCATATTACCAAATGCCATTTATATATTAGCTAATATTTCACACACAATATATATTTGCAAATGTACACTTACTCGAAGTATGGCTCCACTTCTAGACAGTTTAGTAAAACATACATATGAGCTGCTCGCCATTCTTCGTCTGTCAAGTAACGAAATTACATGTCCCGCTTGGTCGACCAAGATAATTGAAAATAGAGAATGATTTGCAATTGGGATCAACGGGGCCCTCATCATTTCTTCCTGCTCTCCGCCTCTTACACGGTACATGCGGCTCAAAATAATACGATGCAAATGTTGTCACTTCTTCCACAATATATGCATTACAAATTGAAGTTTCAACACATGTCTTATTCTTCACTTTTTTCTTCAAAGGATATAAGAACCTAAATGCAATAGAAAATAGTTCATCAGAACATAACATATAATAAAGTATTTTGAAATTTATTTAAAAAATATTTTATCTCTTAAATGGATACATCCATCGAAATTGGACAGGACCAGCAACTTTGGCCTCATAAGGCAAGTGAACTAAGAGATGCTCCATCCGGAGCTCCGTGGTGGTGGGGTCCTGCGGTGCCTCTCCGGGGATTAGTCGGTCGCCGTCGGTTTGAGCGTAAGCTCGCCGGCACGGCTGGACACCCCGGTTATCAAAAAAAAAACTAAGAGATGCTCCATTGAATCAAAAAACGATGGAGGAAATATCCTTTCCAAATTGCAAAGAATGATTGGAATATCTCTTTCTAGTTTTTCCATATGCGATACTTTCAACACTGTTGAACAAAGATCATGAAGGAAATTACTTAACTCTGTAATTACGCCCCATACGAAGTTTGGTAAAAGTTCCTTGAAAGCTATTGGAATTAATCTTTCCATAAATATATGGCAATCATGACTCTTCAAACCTGTCAATTTGCATTCATTCAAATCAACACATCTCCCGAGGTTTGAAGCATATCCATCAGGAAAACGCATAGATTTCAACCATTGACACAGAACCCGTCTCTGCTCCCTGTCTAATGTATAAACTGCTTTTGGTTTTGGTCCCTTACTGCTTGCGTCCACGTCTAGTGCTGGCCGATCATAAATAACTTTCATATCTTTCCTTGCATTCAAATTGTCGTTTGTTTTTTCCAGTGACATCCATCACAGTATTTATGACATTGTCGAAAACATTCTTTTCTATGTGCATGACGTCAAGATTATGATGAATAAGATGAGTCTTCCAAGATGGTAGATCCCAAATATACTGCGTTTAGTCCACTTATGTGTACTTCCGTACGCAATAGTTGTGCCATGAGGGTTTCAACAACAGTTGGAAAGTTATAAACTCGCTCTCAAATTTGATCACCTGTCAACCTTAATGGTGGACGTGTTCTTTCAATCCTATTCTTGATGAAATCTTTTTTATTCCTTCTGAATGTATGACTTATCGGCAAAAATTGTCTGTGATAGTCAAAATAGCTAGCCTTCTTACCATATTTTAATCTGAATGACTTTGATCTCTCCATACATATCAGACATCCTAAGATCCCAGTTGTACTCCATCCAGATAATATTTCATAAGCTGGAAAGTCATTTATCGTCCAAAGAAGAGCAGCCTTCATTACAAATGTTTGATCGGTAGAAACATCATACGTAAGGACACCTTCATCCCATAGCTGTTGTAACTCTGCAATCAATGGCTGCATATACACATCTATCAACTTCTTCGAATTTTGTGGCCCAGGCACGATTAATGTCAAAAACATATAAGGTGTCTTAATGCACATACCGGGTGGAAGATTGTACGGAGTTAAGATAACTGACCAACATGAATAACTTTTTCCTGATTTTCTAAATGGGGCAAATCCATCAGCACAAAGACCTAACCTGATGTTTCGAGGCTCGTTTGCAAACTCAGGGTACGTTCTATCAAAATGTTTCCATGCCTCTGCATTTGAAGGATGACACATTAGACCCTCTTCTGTGAGGGGGGGGGAGGGGG